>JAIPMN010182400.1:0-12761 GCA_020650975.1 Apostichopus californicus
CACCAGGACGCGACGCGGAATTGGATACACCGCGCCCGGGTACCACAAGATGGGCGAAACAAAACGATTAATTACGGTGACTTTTCCTAAGATCGAAAGCCAGCGGGTGTGTGTTCTGGCGAACTTGACATTATCTGAAGCGGATCTCGAAGATTCAACCAAGATTGTCGAAGCCTAAGATAGTCAATTTGTAAAGAAAACAAATGCAATCTTCGAAAGATTAATTCAATCAAGCAGCCAAATGAAACAATTGGTTGACAGAATAAGACATGTTGCTAAAACGTGCAATTTTAAGACAAATCGCATAGGTGCTGGAAATGCAGTAGTAACAACGTGATATGAAGATTAAATGATCAGGGATCGACTCATACTAGGTGATAAAGACAATAACGCACGATCTCGATTATTCAGGCAAAAGCAAATAGCGACGCTAGCAGACGCCATAGAAATTTTTAAAGTTGATGAAACAACAAACAAGCAACTTAAAAGAGTTAGGAAAACAGCAGTCAGCAAATGAAGCAAAAGCGACGGCTGACAACAAAAAACTTTATCACATCAAGCATAAAAAGATAGATTGTAGAAATTGTGGACAAAAACACGAGCGCAGAAAATGTCCTGCCTGGGGGAACTTTTGTTCCTGTGGCAGACGGAATCACTATGAGAAAGTATGTCGATCTAAGGACAACCCAAACCATACACAACACCGCGTACCCACAAACACAAAGGCGACAAAGAAAGCAAACGCACATACCACATTGATGGGACCGGACCGCAAGCGACTCGGATGACTCAATGTACATGATTCAAACGTACGATGGCAAAAGTAAGCTAATGATCAGGCTAAACATGGAATACAAGGCACTGCAGCGAACGTTGACTTTGAAATTGACACAGGATCGGACGTGTGGGCAATATCGCCATGGGTCATTGACTCTATAGCTCCTAATGTGAACTTTAAACCACCATCGCGACCACATGTCAAAATGTACAGTGGGCAGCTACTGAAGATATTAGGGGAAGTAGACCTACAGTGTACCCATCAAAATGAGCGATACATACTTACCTTCAAGGTCCTTGAAACAAATCAAGCGCCCCTTCTGGCAAAGAAAACGGGCACGGACCAAAGGTCAACAGAACCAAAAACAATCCCAGTCTGTAAAAACAACCAGCAAAAACCCAACTGAAACCCACAAACACAAATCTGCCACTAACGTAGCGTCCAACGCGACGGGAAAAGGACACGGACCCAAAGGCCAACAGAAGCAAAACAACAAAACACTACAAACCGGGCCCCAAAGAGCCAACTCCAAACCACAAACAGAAAAAAACCCAACCCATATTATGTAACGACCACACAGCCCCCACACCCAACAAGTAACTCACCCCAAATTTCATCCGGGGAACGCCGTCCCGATAGTAGACGACAGGCCTTTTGCGGGTACCCCTCATCCCATTCACATTAAGGGTGACGAGGGATAAGGTGTCCGGTGTCATTACCTTCGATGTTTTCCCAAGACGGGTCTTTTCAGGCACCTAGCCGTGTTCCCCCTTTTCCTACGAGCGAGCAGAGTTCTTAGCTCCTCGTCAACCTTCATCGAGTGGACCTCCCTGTCAGGAACAGGAGGTCCACTAGCGACCATCGTGTCCGGTATAGCGGAAGCGACTGCTGGCAGGGTGCAAGGGCCGCTCGAGTCAATGAGATCAGTGGCCTGTTTCGTCTCATCAAACCAATCGGAGGACTCCTTAGCCGCAACTACTAAGGCTGTAGTGCAGTCCTCCATTGGCGAGTCCGAATCTGGGCCACTCAATGTCTCTTGGGCTCAATGGGCAGACTGGCAGTCTCGGCCGGAGCGGCAACTTCGTTCAGGGACGAGGTAGGAAACGAAAGGGGGAACAAAGCCTCCACCGGGGCGCTAGTGTCGGACACTGGGGCGATGAAAAGAGCGTCAGGTGGTACGGTGTCAGAGGCCGGGACGGGGACCGCTTCAACCACGCCCGTAGCCACTCTCGCGGCGTATGAGCGGTCTGGGCATAAACGGGCGAGATGGCCCGTTTTCCCACACGAGTTGCGTACAATATCCCCTTTACACTCGGCCAGGGTGTGCCCAACCTGTAAACAGCGGCTACACCACTTGTTCGGGCACAACCTGGCCTCATGCCCTTCTAGCCCACACCTCCAACAAGTGCGAGGCTGGCCCGGGTATGCAATGTGGGCCCTGTGCCCATTAGCCCACAGGGTAGAGGGGATATCGGACTTCAGTTCCAATCTAACTTGTCTAGTCCCGGTCTTGACACCCTTACATTCAAGGAATTCCGGCTCCTCGTAGCCGGTCACTTTCCCAAAACGCCCCAGTGTCCGCACAACAACCTGTTCAGACATGTCCAGAGGGAGATGGAGGACTGTCACCCACACCGAACTGTCATACGGTGTGACCTTCAGTCCCTCAACTCCCTCCAACACATGGACGCCTCGCCAGGCAGTCCTGGAGGCGGTAAAGTCTGACATTCGCCTTCAAATTGAAGGCGATTTTCGCCGTTTATCTGGGGCTGCCTTCTTTGGACGCTGGTGTGCTGGGGAGGGGTTTTTCGTTTCGCTGCGTGCGGGTCGTCCTTTTGTAATTTTTGGAATGTTTGAGTGGGGGGTTGGGGGTTTTGTCTCTGCAGGTCGGCAGGCGAAGGTTTTTGGCTCGCTTGACCTGAGTTTCGTTTGTCAGTATGGGATGGTTCGGTAGTGCCGTTTGGCCGTGACGTTTTGTATCCCGCATGGCGGGTCACGTAAAAAGCACATGGGCGCCTCGGACGCGGGCAGCCTCTGAGGTGAATCTTAGATGAAAAACATTCATACCCCGGAGAGGTTTACGCTGAAGCGCGTCAACCTCTCCAGGGACCTTTAAACCAACAGAACGCAAGACTGAAAAAACTTGTCCATGGACGACCTTAGCCTCCCCCGAAAAACTCAACAATACGATTTTGCTGTCACGGCGAGCCGCCATGACAGCTAGGGTTGTGGCAAAGCCACGCACCTATACGAAAAACAAAACAACGAAAACAAACCCAAAACACCTAAACTACACTAAACAAACTACAAACTAATGAAAGGCCAACGTAAAAACACAAAATGAGTGCGGTCAACGAAAAGTGGAGAGCAGCCGAAAACACATCCGCACTCCACGAGGACAAACTACCAAAATCCGGTCTACGAGCCACCCTGCTCCAACAAGGACGGCGTCACCTTTGCCTCGCGAGCGTTAACAAAAACAGAAAGGAACTACGCACAAATCGAGGAGCTTCTCTTTGCATGCGAGCGGTTCCACGAATACATATATGCAAAGAGAGTACTAGTTAACACCGATCACAAACCACTGGTCACAATACACAACAAAGCAATAATCCACACTCCAAAACGTCTACAGTGAATGCTACTCAGACTTCAGAAATACGATATCACAATAGAATATGTCCAAGGATCAAAAATGTTCATCGCAGACTGGTTAAGTCGCGCGTACTTACCGTTGACACCAACGCGCAAAATCTTCGATGAAGTTGAAAACATTAATGCACTTGACTACGCGAACGTAAGCAAACCAACGCAGGCACTGATACAGGGTGCCACGGCGACAGACAGCGCCAGCATCTGGCAATGGTGATAAAGAATGGCTGGCCCAACAGCAGGGATGAAGTCCCGGTACCAATTCGTGAGTTCTTTAACTTCCGCGAAGAAATGACTGTGCAGAACGGAGTCAGCGAATGGAGTCAAGGGACAGCGAATGTTTGCACCAATATAAATGCGACAGATGCTAATCGAGCGTTCTCATTCATCACATCAAGGACTCGAAGCTAGTATTCGCAGAGCACGCGACTCACTATTCTGGCCAAGCATGGCAGCAGACATCAAAGCGAAAGTTAAAAACTGTGGGACCTGTCAAGCATTTACAAACAAACACCAAAAAGAAACAATGCTATCCCATCCCATACCAAGCAGACCCTGGGAAATTGTTAGTCAGGATCTCATGAGCCACAAAGGTAAGGAATACTTAGTAACGGTAGATCACTACAGTGATATGTGGTTGATGGATGAAATGCAAAGCACCTCTGCTCATGAAATTGTCACAGCAACCAAAAAACACTTTGCCCTTCATGGCATATGTGATAATTTTAACTGAGACAATGGACCCCAATATGTAAGTGAACAGTTTGCCAACTTTGCCAAAGAGTATGAGTTTCAGCACAACACAAGCTCTCCCTAACACCCAAAAGGAAATGACATATGAAACCATTTCGAAATGTTTGCATATCCCAACAAGAACTATAATGCAAAAGTGCAGAATGCAAATGTTTTTGCAGAATGATATAATTGTCAAGCAGACAAAGAAAGCAATTACATGGATGTTACAATATAGATAGTATTGATTTGAAGACATCATGAACAATATGCATGCAACCTGAGTCCTGCAAGTTCCCTTCTGGAGATATTGTACAAGGTACACGCACAAAGTCTTTGGTCATGAATGTCATGGTTATAAAAGTAATCAGAACCCAAAAACATATCTATCTTCATTATGCATGCTGAAATGTTACTTTCATTAAGAAAGAAAAACAATGGAAATGGAGAACAGTATGAAACACATCATGAGGTTGCAGGGAGCAAATTTGAACTTGTGCTTTTGTAGGAGGAAAGTTTACCTGTCTCTGTGAAAACAGACAGGGAAAGTCCCGCTTCAGCTCAGCTACAGAAGGCTTTTCATCGATTATCCATTTTCTTCTTGATTGAAAAGTTATCTCCATCATCTGTGATATCTTAGGATCATTTTGTCGAGCCCTTCTTGCCTCTTCCTGCATCCACCTATGAAAACACAAATATCAAAGAATTGGAGGTGATACCAACCAAGCATTGCAAAACAAAAGGCACCACGATGTCCTTCTAGAACAACAAGTCTTGATTGATTTGTTTTATTTATTACATTCATATTCAGCCCGTATGAAAAGAGTAAATGACTTACTACCTATATACTTACTTCTTATGCCTCTGAATACTGGCTGTATTATCTACTAATTGGTGATCATCTACTGCTTTGGCCAGTGTCACTCCACTACATTTTCTCTTCTTTTCCAGTGGCATATGCTTCCTCTCATTCCTGAATTTGTCCATTAACTTCATTCTCCAGTATTCCTCTTTTAAAATAAAAAAATGTACATCCAAATATTGGATAGTGAATATTGAACATGGATTCCCTCAATAGCCTACCCCTCTCTCTGGCTCTCCATATACCTGTTTATTTGAAACTCCATGATATTAAACCTTCAGTGACCATGTCCCAAGCTCTATAAATATTACACAAAGAACAAATCTTTTCATCAGACTTCCATGGTATTGCTGAAAGTCCTAAGCTATTTAATAATTGCCAGCAATCACAATTACACTTTCAGCGTCCAATTAATATGGCTCAAAACCAATGTTGGGGGAATGGTCATGCACACCTGACGATGATCACGCAGTCACAGTCCCGATGCAAGGGGACTGGGATTGAGAGCGGATCGGTCGTTTCGTGGGCGACTTTTTCCTTAAAAAAAGTACCAATGTGATAGAGGTCCACATTGCATCATTTCTTTGGCGTAGTGGGTCGTAAAATGCGTTTTGGGCGTAAGGTGTGAATTTGGATTAGAGGATTTAACAACCTCAAAATCATCTACATATTTTGAATTGCAGTTGACTGAATTTGAAAAAGGCTACTACATTTAAATTTGGCTCCATAACAATGGTCCATCATAATATGTGGATCCCTAGATGAATGTCCATTAATAACATGTGCTAACATGTGTCAGCATTTAGCAACATAGACTGCGAAGTACCTAAAATAGAAAAATATTCCAATATTTCTTTCTTGACAAATTTGTAGGGGATCCACCATATTGAACTGTTGTCTACAAAAGTGAAGTTGGTGATTCTCACTAGCCATGTGTTCAATGGCTTTACGCAGTTTCTTTTCCTTTAATACCTCCCTGAATGTTAGGACAATCTTTTATATTTATGGCATTTCAATGTCAAGAAGATTTGAAAGAAAGACTTCATTATATTCACTAGCAACTTCATCTAAAATTGTCCAAGGTCATTTGTAAACTTCTCTCAATTTGAAAACATGGATTGCATATGGAAATAGTTACTGGTTTTCGAGTTGATTTTGGAGGTGAAAATCTTTATCTGTTATGTTTGCTTCATATTCTACCATTTCAGAATTGCTATCTTCATTATCGCAATGCATTTGCATGTTTGCTTCATCTGACATAGCCAGGGTTTCATCCAAATGACAGTTATTATGCACCCTTTTCAGATGTTTCTTTAATGAACCACCTTAACATAGGTCTTTTCACAATTTTGTATTCCGCATGTTAGTGAAAAATGTTGCTCATGAGAATGAATGAGGTGTAAATGTTGCTCGAGTTTGTTGAACCTTCCTGTCCAAAGACCGAACATTTTGGGCATTGGTAAGTTAAATTCGACCTATTTTCTGCCATGCTTACTTTGCGTATGTTTGGCTCCTTTTCGGGACTGTCGTTGTGCAGTGTTTATAAAGAGCTTACATAATATGTTTTCCACTTATTTAATGATAAGACTGTCGACAGCAGTATTACTATATCACTTACTGATTAAATGTAACTTGGTGTAATCAAGTAACACCTTTCTATGTAGGCCTAATACATTTATAAAATCACATTTAGGCATTACCATCAATGGGCCTATGTTTGGCTAATGGCTATCGACAACCATTAAATTCAAAGTCATGATTCAAGACAGTTCTCTTTACTAGTGGCTACAATGGCCAGCAGAGCATGCTATCTGAGTATACACCCCGAAGGGCGTGTCGCCTTTGGCCGGTTATTGGAAAAGGATCCGGGCCAGTGGTGGCGAAAAAGAAACCCACCCCAGAACCTAACAAAAAAGGCAAAGGGAAACGAAGGATTCTCAAACGGAGAAAGCGCAGTTTAGATGGTAGGTGGACCAAACCAAGCCCACCGCTAAAAAAGGGGGTCTTATAAAGAACGGTCCTTTTGACAAGGTTTGGTTTGTGCTTTCCCCAAATGAAATAAAAAATGATCCTCTCCAATCGCACCAAGGAATGATCCGGTGCAGTGATCACCGTACCAGGATACCAAAGGAGAGGAACAATAAAACGATTAAGAACTGTAACCTTCCCAGAGAGCCTCCTCCGACTGAATGTATCGAGCCTTGCCTCCACTTGATCAGCCTTCTCGGCCCAAGTGGTGGCTTCCGGGGCACCATAACCTAGCCAGATGCCTTTTACCCTCATCATGACATCTGACCAGGTAGCATCGAAGTTTGTAGTTTGCTTTCGTGGAGTGCGGACGTGTTTTCGGCTGCTCTCGACTTTTCGTTGACCACACACTTTGTGTTTTTTACGTTGGCCTTTCAATAGTTTGTAGTTTGTTTAGTGTAGTTTGGCTTTGTTGCGTGGTTTTTGTTTTTCGTAGGTGCGTGGCTTGTCACCCCTAGCCGTCATGGCGGCTCGCCGTATTGTTGAGTTTTTCGGGGGAGGCTAAGGTCGTCCCCGGCCATTTTTTTTTTCAGTTTTGCGTTCTGTTGGTTTAAAGGTCCCTGGAGAGGTTGACGCGCTTCAGCGTAAACCTCTCCGGGGTATGAATGTTTTTCATGTTCGGTTCACCTCGGAGGCTGCCCGCGTCCGAGGTGTCCATGTGTTGGAGGGAGTTGAGGGACTAAAGGTCACACCGTATGACAGTTCGGTGTGAGTGACAGTCCTCCATCTCCCTCTGGACATGTCTGAACAGGTTGTTGTGCGGACACTGGGGCGTTTTGGGAAAGTGACCGGCTACGAGGAGCCGGAATTCCTTGATTGTAAAAGGGTGTCAAGACCGGGACTAGACGAGTTAGAATCGAACTCAAGTCCGATATCCCCTCTACCTTGTGGGCTAATGGGCACAGGGCCCACATTGCATATCCGGGCCAGCCTCGCACTTGTTGGAGGTGTGGGCTGGAAGGGCATGAGGCCAGGTTGTGCCCGAACAAGCGGTGTGGCCGCTGTTTACAAGTTGGGCATACCCTGGCCGAGTGTAAAGGGGATATCGTGTGTAACTCCTGTGGGGAAAACGGGCCATCTGGCCCGTTTATGCCCAGACCGCTCATACGCCGCGAGAGTGGCTACGGGCGTGGTTGAAGCGGTCCCCGTCCCGGCCTCTGACACCGTACCACCTGATGCTCCTGTCATCGCCCCAGTGTCCGAAACTAGCGCCCGGTGGAGGCTTTGTTCCCCGTCTCGTGTCCCGACCTCTTCCCTTATCGAACTTGCCGAGACTGCCAGCCTGCCTACTGAGGCAGAGCAGGACAAAACGGCGGAGATGGTACTAGCGGAGTGGCATGCGGAGCAGGATGCCGCTTGTACTGGTTCACCGGTAGCTACGCCCGCTATCGGTGATACTAGTTGGGCCCCGAGTCAACCGGCCCAAGAGACATTAAGTGGCCCAGATTCTGACTCGCCAATGGAGGACTGTACTACAGCCTTAGTAGTTGTGGCTAAGGAGTCCTCCGATTGGTTTGACGAGACGAAACAGGCCACTGATCTCATTGACTCGAGCGGCCCTTGCACCCTGCCCGCAGTCGCTTCCGCTATACCGGACACGATGAAAGACGAGGAGCTAAGAACTCTGCTCGCTCGCAGGAAAAGGGGGAACACTGCTAGGTGCCTGAAAAGACCCGTATTGGGAACAAAACATCGTAGATAGGCACCTTATCCCTCGTCACCCTTAATGTGAATGGGTTGCGGGGTACCTCCAAAAAGGCCTGTCGTCTGCTGTCGGGACGGCGTTCCCCGGTGGGGTTTTGGAGTGAGTTAGTTGTTGGGTGTGGGGGTTGTGTGGTCGTTGCATAATATGAGTTGGTTTTTTGGTCCTGTTTGTGGTTTGGAGTTGGGTTTTTGGGGCCGGTTTGTGGTGTTTTTTTGGTTTTGCTTCTGTTGGCCTTTGGGTCCGTGTCCTTTTCGAGTCAAGTTAAACGCTGCGTTAGTGAGAGATTTGTGTTTGTGGGTTTCAGTTGGGTTTTTGGTGGTTGTTTTACTGATGGTTGTTTGTGGTGGTTGTTGACCTTTGGTCCGTGTCCGTTTTCTTTGCACGTAAAAAGCACAACATCGAACGGGAGGGATTGGCCGCGCCAACCTCCTAAACGCAACCCTTTGGACTTGTTAAGTCTGGCACCAGTAGCCTCTTGGAAGGTGGCCAAAACCTTCGATAAAGGCTTGAAAGAGGCGAGGTCCGACACAATACAAGTGACGTCATCGGCATACTACACGCATTAAACTCTAGCCCCACCCGGTACCATTGAAGGGTCGAAAACCCAAGCATCTGTCCAGAGAGGTACTGAGCGTTTCGCTGAAGAGAACATACAACAACGGGGAGAGGGGACAACCCTGACGGACTCCCCTTCGAACCGGGAAGGGACCAGAAGTAAAACCGTTAACAGTGACCATGCTCGTGACGTCCTTATAAACTAACGAGACCCAACGAATAAACACTGGGTTCAATCCGAAGGACTCTAAGGTTCTGAACAGAAAGTCGTAATCTACCATGTCAAAGGCCTTCTCCTGGTCCAAAGAGACCAGTGCACATGGCAAATCACGAACTTTAACAAACTCGATGAAGTCTCTCATCAACCAGAGGTTGTGTTGAATACACTTGCCTCGCAAGTCTGGAGAGGACATTTCCTAATGCTTTGGCCAGGATTTTGTAGTCCACATTTAACAGCGTTATTGGACGCCTACTTTTAGGGTCCAAAGGGTCTCCCGACTTCGGGAGGAGAACAATATTTCCAACCCGCTGTGTTTGGCTAATGTAATTCAACTGGAAAGCGGTAGCGAACACGTCTCTCAAGTCCCCACCGAGAACCTCCCAGAAGGTCCTATAGAACTCAGCAGGGAGGCCATCGGGACCGGGGGAATTTCCCTTCTTCATCGCTGCTACTGCTGTCCAGAGCTCACCAACGGAGAGATTCGAACCCAAGCTATCGTTTTTACTCTGAAGGGGGGCCTTGTCTATACCAGACAACAAGTCTTCCTGGAGATCCTCGCTTACAGCAGCCCTGGAGTACAGGTTCCAAAAGAACGACCCAAAATACCCCTCGGACTGCCTGCGGGCTCTCCACGACGACCCCACCAGGATGACGCACTGCCCTGATTCTGCGGTCAACCACAGACTTGGTGTCGTCCCGGTAAAAACGAATAGTGGGCTTCTCGTCCGCCTCAACAAACTGGATTCTGGCATGCAGATCAGACGATGAAGAACCATCCCTTGCTCTATTGCACAGGGAATGGAACTTGAATCTTCGTTGGTGAGCTCTCTCAACACAATACCTGATTGCGAACTGCTTGATGAGGGACTTGACCTCGTCCCGCCAGACTAACGTATTGGGAAAAGCAGGCTTCAGGGTCTGTCATCCTCTGTACTTCTCGACAAATTGCTCCTTGAAATTTTGCTCTTTGACAATTTCCGTGTTCAGCCGCCAAATTCCGTGTTCAGCCGCCAAAGCCTTTCCACATGAAAGGACTCCGGCAGCTGCAAGCGCAAAACAACTGCGTCATGATCAGACATAGGACATGGAATAATCGAACACCGAGATCGAGGAAACTAGCGCGGGGCATAAAACCTGCACGTACCACGTACCACCGTGCTTGGTGTACTACTATGCGGTTCTCTGTTGCTAAACAGCGCCGGAAGCCATCGACGCAAGTGCAACCCGCCCCAAAAACCTACAAAATATGAACAAGGCAACCCTGGGTCAGTTACCGCTACAAACAATTGCTTAAATAACAAAAAGGTTAATTTACTTCCCAGATGAACCACATGTAGCCCCCCCCCCCCATTCTCCAGTTTTTGGTACAATACCGCCCTCTTGACAAGCTCTGTACCACCCGACCAAATGAATGAAAATATCGCTCTCTCCAACCGCACCAGGACGCGACGGGGAATTGGCTACACCGCGCCCGGGTACCACAAGATGGGCGAAACAAAACGATTGATGACGGTGACTTTCCCCAAGATCGAAAGCCAGCGGGTACCAAAGGTTTCGAGCCTGCTCTCAAATACCTCAGCCCTTTCGTTCCAGGTGACATCACAAAGTGCATCGTAGCCGAACGATGCACCGAATGGTTAGTCTCTGTATCTCCAGCTACCAAGGCGAAGGCCCTTTGTCTTTTCCGGATTCAACTTCGCCCCGGTAGCTCTCTCAAAGATAGATGAATCCTGCGAGAGGGCACGAAAGGAGCCCAGACTCAATAAACACATATGACGTCATCTGCATATTGAACGCATTTCACTTTGGCACCCCCTGGCACAACGAATGGAACAAGTCTGGAGTCCCTTTCCGAAAGACGAGAGAGGGACTCGCTAAACAAAACAAGTAATGGAGACAGCGGGCACCCCTGGCGCACCCTTCTCTCTACGTTAAAGAAATGAAACTTTCTTGATACAAAACAGAAATCCATTTACGAAATTTCGGTGCAAGTTAAACGTCTCCAATACATTCATTAAACAAGAGCATCAATGACGCAGTATCTCAATACTGGAAGTTCTAATTTCGATTCCTCATTTCATATCTTTGCTCTGTCTCTACAATTATCAATATCAATCATGGTACAACAAATAGAGAACTTGCATTTACGCTACTTTGCCACGAATAGTCTCTGCAGGTTACACTTCATCCTGTTTGTCGAGAGAACGGCATTGCAAGGTTTAGTAATGTCACAGAATATTTAAGTACTTGTTTTTTATGTGGTATCCTTCATCTTGGGTCAGTCTCTGTTGGACTTTTTGGTCATATAGTTTATGATGTATCAGGTTCCTAGACATCAATCAGCTTATCTTCGTGATGAATTGAAAAGTAGTTTTGGATACGTGAAATGTACATCTTATGTAGGAACTTCTTGTTAATTTTGATTAAAATTTGAATATCAATGTGCCATTTAGAACAAAAGAATATAAGAGGAATGTGTTTTTTCAAGGTTTATCAAAGTTTATTAAATAAAGGCAATGAATGGAATAGCGTGAAAAGTACCGAATTAAATTAAGAAGTCCAAAAAGTTACTATATCCCAAGTGCCCACATAGGAGAATCCAACCCGCAGATGCAGAAAGAGTCCTGAAAATGAAAGAAAACAAAATAAATGTTAACAGAACGTTGGATAATAGGAGACAATATATAAAGTCACATAAAATTTACTTCACATTGCTTTTAAATGCAACAAGCCCATATTACATAACACATCGTAGTGGAACTTTACAGGGTGAAGAACTTCGAAAGAAAGTGAAATAGGCACATGCACATGCACAACAAAATTAACTGCAATATGAATTCACACACAAAAGAATACTACCAAAATGCGTTGCAAACACTGTACGAAAATTCAGTGCACACTTATCCTTTGCCCTATCCTTTGGACAAAGTACAGAACCAATGTTCACTTGTCACTGACTCGACCAACCTGTAATGTAGCCTACAGTGACTTTATCCAGAATTAGCAGGTGGGCCAATGTATCTAGATACACCGGATAAAATCACACAAGGGTAAAACTACTTAGTACTAACCAGAGCCAGCCAAGGCAGTACTTTTTAGCTCATACCAGCATGCTGGTGCGAGCTATTGTTACAGTGCGGCGTCTATCACTCTATCCGTCAACAATTGGTAAAACCGCTCCCACTCGCACAGTGTTTGATGGAATTTCATGAAACTTGGACACAAGGAC
>JAIPMN010182412.1:267-14040 GCA_020650975.1 Apostichopus californicus
GATCATGGGGGGGGGGGACCAATATTTTAGGTGGGGTGATATAGTATCCAATATCCCCCCAATGTTTGGTGGCATAGTTTGTTTTTTTTTAGGGGGTGGGCTATAAATAGAAAATAATGCGTGATATCGCTAGTAATTTCAAAATAGAAAATGCTTAGATGCAACTTACAAGGCCTGGGAAGTGCCATTTCCAGCAATCTGGGAGGCATTTTCGGCCAAAATTTTCTATTGCGCTCCGCGCCAACTCATGGTGGCGCCACGCTTAGATAGTTTGCCTACAAGCTTCGCCCCTCCCTTGGAAAATTCCTCGCTACGCACATGTCTAACCGTGTCAAAATGTGTTACTAAATATCACCAAAAAACGACACAGACTTTCACCGAGAGTAGTTTTTACTTATTTTCGAAATGAATTAGCTAGACGGACCATGGGCGCAGTTCCTGGTGGGGACAGCGGGACGCGTTCCCACCAACTTTTTCAGTGGTGGGGACAATTTGTCTTGACCAAACGCTGCATTGCAAATTTCCCTGTATTGAACTTTGGCGCAGTTTGATCCAGCATTGTGCAAATGACATGCAGCAGTTCTCATTTTGTTACATTTATCCACAGTTGTTAAATATTGGAAGGAAATCTTATTTGCGGCAGTCTATAATTGTTTTCTGGGAGAGGTCCCCAGACCCATTGTATACAAAAGTCTACTTATTTGTCCCCTGATTTTTTTTCTGCAGACGCCCATGTGTTTCCCCCAACTTAAATTTCGAAGCCATGAGATCTCAAATTTAAGGAGGTTTTGGAGCATTATTGGGTCTGGGAAGTGTTATTTCCGGCGATCTGTGAGGTATATTTGCCCAAAAAATTCTTGTACGCTACGCGCGAACCAATGGTCGCGCTCCGCTTAGATAGTATCAGAGAAAAGACACGCGTCCGCACCATTATCCAAGACTGGTCTGCGCCCATGAGAAGGACCGCATCCGTAATGAAATTAGGTATATAATAAAAATATCACCAAGCGCGCGAACAAATTGGGGAATGAAGTTGCTACGCGCTTGCACCCAAGCAAATGTCCCCCCCCCCCCAATATTTGAAACAAATCGCCGCCCCTGTGTAACATTGCGCCCATTTCAAGAGTGTCGGGGAAAACTATGATCATATCCTAGACATATCAGGACAATTCCCTCCTGGACAACAGCCCGGACAACTGCCCCCGGACAACTCCCCCCCCCCCCGGACAACTGCCCCGGACTACTACCCCTGGACAATTCTCCCCGGACAATTTCCCCCCGGACAACTGCCCCGGACAATTACCCCAGGACAATTGCCCCAGACAACTCCCACCCAGACATTTCCCCCCGGAATATTACCCCAGGTGCAAGGATTATTTCCCCCCAGACTACTGGACTAGTATGTCTAGTCATTCTAATTTAGAGGAACTATTACTTTTAATGTTCCAAGCCCAGAATATGCAGGTGTGTCGCATGGTTGGCGCCAAGCCTGTATTTTGTGGTTAGGTGCTGGGGATTTTTGTTGGGTCATGGTCAAAAGAGGTTGCCGACCACAGCGCTGACCCATTAACCTCCACCACGGAAACTGTTTCCGATTTGGAACTGTCCCTTTTAAAAATCATAAGACAAGATAGCAACACACCACATATGTGGAACTTGCTGTTTTCAATAGAAGATGCAGAGACCTTCAAATTTATTATATTTTTTCGAGGGGTTAGTGTGGAGTAAAATTCCGAAAATATGACGAAAGTATATGTTCACACACTATTTGACCGAGGACTTATGTGTGGGAGTCCTCGGTAGCATAGCCAAACTCATGTGTGCATGTATGTAACATTTTAATCGTAAATACGGTAACTCAACAACTACAAGTTGGATTACATTTATACTTGGTACATAGATGCACCATACTGTTAAAAGAACCCTATTGTATTTTTGTTGTTGTGCTCATTCATTATTATGAATGAGGTCAGAGAGTCAACTTGAGCGTCAAAAATCTTGAAATCAGAATACTACTGCAATGAAAATATATTCATGCTTGATGCGAAAAAGTTGGTAAATAACGGGTACATGATGATGTGTGTTAAATTTGATATGTGCATATTATAACTTGATTATTCTGAAAAGTTCATAATCATAGTAATTTGACAACAACAAGTTGTATTGAAGTCATACTTGGAACATTGCATGATGCCCTATAGTGAGTAGATGAACCCTTCTCAACACAATAGCTCAACAAATTTGCTGTAATTACTTCTGGTTATAGACCACATACATCCACCTCATCTATTGTCATACAAGAAATATAACTAATAGGAAAACTGACCAGTGCTGCCCTTGTAGTCTCTTTAAATATGAGGTGGGTGTATGTGGTCTATAAAAAAAACTACAAAATAGTAAGTTACAGGGATTCAAATTTTCCTGAGTGTATTAGTCCGGGGGGCAATTGTCCGGGGGGCAGTTGTCCGGGGCAGTTGTCCGGGGGCAGTTGTCCGGGGGCAGTTGTCCGGGGGGCAGTTGGCCTGGGGGCAGTTGTCCGGGGCAGTTTTCAGGGGAGTAATTGTCCCGGGGGGATATTGTCAGGGGATAATTGTCCAGTGGGCAGTTGTCCAGGGGGGAATTGTCCTAGAACCATCCTAGATTAACGCTGTCATACCGTGACCTGTATCACCTACCGGTATATGTCCCATAGCTCACTGATCTGTAACAGTTTAAAATAAATCTAATGAAAATATTCAACTGAATCTTTTATGTCAATATCTTAAAGGTAGTTTGAAGTCTCTATAGCTATGCATATTCATAGGCGTAGGAGCCCAATTTGATTTGGGAGAGCTGTAACGACTTGCCCGAAAAATATAAACAAATTGTTTTGGGCGCGTCTTAATGTATAGGCATACATCGGTTATAACATCGCATGCCAATTACATACAATCATTTGCCTTCTTATTACCCGTCCATATTGTTTATCATTTTTGGGCAAGTCGTTACAATAATAATGATAATAATATCAGTTTAACCACTGAAAACACATTCCAATTTATTTTTCTTTCAGTAGTTGCACTAAAAATTATCAGCATATTGCCCGAATTTTCACAAAAGTATTGGGTTGGGGATTGCACCCCCAGCCCCTACCACCCCCCCCCCTGCCCCCCGCCTCTTACGCCTATGTGCATACTGTAGCACTTTCATCCATATAACCAAAGAAGTCTTAGTCCGTAGCGACTGCAATAGAATACCTATAGCAATATGCTATATGACTATGTGCTGTCTGTTATACCAGACAGTCGTATAGATGATAAGTTTCGGGTCAAATAACCTAAAAATCTCCTGTAATTAGCTTCCCAAATTCACACATCCCCATCCTGAGCTTTTGACCGAATTCGCAAAAAACAACACAAAAATTGTAACAGTTAACTTGTTTAGTAATTACTGGATGAAGACAAATTATTTAAAGCTAACTACCGTTTAGTGTCGAAATGATGCTTGGAATGTCCCCGTAAAACAAAACCACTTAAAATCATGTATCAGCTATACTGGGACAGCTGTGCGGCGGAAGCTATATACACGGGCAACAATACTGGGGCAGCTACACACGGGCAGCTATACGGGACAGCTATACGTGGGCAGATATACGGACAGATTGATTGGGGCAGCTATACGGGGGCAGCTATACAGGGGCAGCTATACGGAGGCATATATACAGGGACACTGTACGGGGGCAGCTATACACGGGGGCAGCTATACTGGGGCAGATATACACGGGCAGCAATACTGGGGCAGCTATACACGGGCAGCTATATGGGCAGCTTTATTGGGGCAGCTATACAGGGGCAGCTATTCAGGAACCTCAAACCAGGGGCAGCTATTCAGGGGCAGCTATACGGGGGCAGCTATGCGGGCAGCTTTATTGGGGCAGCTATACAGGGGCAGCTATACAGGAACCTCTAACCAGGGGCAGCTATTCAGGGGCAGCTATACGGGGGCAGCTAGCGGGCGGCTACAGTAGGCTAAAGGGTAGGTTAACAGGACTGTTATACGACTTTTACAACTGCTGTATGTGCCATAGTTAACATTTTAGCTTTAATGTATTTTCTATCCTTTTATAAGTTTTATGGTATTTACCTTTTAGGCGATATTTTTGTACTATTTGCTTTTGATTGTTTCCTGTATTTAAAATGTTTCCTGTATATTAATTGTTTCAATTCTTGTAAAGCGCTTCGAGCAGCGTTGCTGATGAACGCGCTATATAAGTCATATTTTATTATTTTATTATTATTGTCACCGAAATTAAACGAAATATAAGAAAGACCTGACAATGTTCATAACATTTTATGGTTTCATCGGAATCCAAACTTGAAGTGTATTGGACGTACATACACAACCCACACAAATAAAAACATGGCATTAACTTCAACATATTGCACAATGTGTAACAAACCTGCAGTATAAAGGTATACCTTTTTTGCTAAAGGCCTATCTTTACAATACTTGTAATATCAACGGTGTCACTGACATGGTAGTGATACGGGTGTGTTAGTATAGAACTTAGTGTGCGCTGAATGATATGAAAACAATGCTCTCAACACCCCACCCCCTCTGTTCTCTTGTACAGCTCCCATCCCTCAATATTTCTCATCCCTTCTTTCTCAGCGATGTGAATTATCATTTTCTTTGAATGTTGCGAGAGACAGTGTCGCATCTTTACAAACTGAAACTACTAGCATGGAGTATCCTTTACACATTGCTGTATCTTTGAATGCAGTGACGGCTGTCTCGAAATGAATTTTAGAGCTTGAAAAACATATGCACCATGAACAATATAACAGTTTTCTTAGGACATTATGGAGGAGTGAAGCTAAAAACACGATTAGATTGATTTTGCATTATACTTTAATCTAAGTGAATATGCTTCATTGTTATTAATATGTACTCAGGGCAGACTGGGTCTTAAAACCGGCCGGGCATTTTTAACCAAGACCGGCCCATTATTCATTGTTATATTACTTACATAATGATCGCCGTCCTGGGGGAGGGGTTTAAGGGATTTTTTTGAAGTTAAGCAATGCATAGATACACAATGGTGCGATATTTCTCAATTTTGTAGGTTACAGAAATCTTTTCCAGAAGTAACACTTGATGAAACTGAGTTAAAAACGTAAACAAAATTTATTTTAGACTGGATTTTATTTAGCTTTTCAAGCATTTTGTGACAACGTGCTTGAAAAAAGAAGAAAAAAAAACTAAATAAAATCCACTAAATCATATATGTTCAATAACACGAGCACATGTCATGTCTACGAGAGTAGGATTCTACGCAGTTCGCTGCTTCTTTTTTTTTTAGACATCAACATAAACGCCTCAAGATGTTCGTCGACGACTAACATTCGTCTAATTTTGATAACCAAACACTGTACTGTATGTGGGTCATTTTTATTCATACATAATCTCTCAGGAATTAGCTACTGAGCGATATCCAAATAATCTACTAAGATTTTACCATTTTACTTCGTTTTCTATAGTTCGAGATGCAGATTAATAAAATCTGTATTCTCTGCCAATGCTATGTATATGTCAGAATGCATTGGTCACCGTACTTGTATATCTTGTCGTAAACATATTAGCACTGACGGGTTGCCAATAGCACGTTCTTTTGTTACTAACTAGCACACTTACTAACATGGTGATTTCATGAACTGATTCCCAGTTACAAATATATTACTACACAGCCCGTCTGTATTATATTAGCTACTGTGAAAATTGGCTGTAAGTTTTACCAGGCTCCCCAGCCCACCGGCCCACCGGGCCACCGGGCATTGCCCAAATGCCCGTGTGGCCAGTCCGCTACTGTATGTACTTGAGGAGAATTGTTATAATTATAAAGTAGTTGTTTGAGTAAGTAAAGAAACACGGGGCTACATTCAGGGTCAGAAGGAAGTAAATTGGACCGGAATTTTGCAGTAGAAGCAAGAGGAAGGGATCTGTAAGTCATGTTGTATGAAACATTTTATATTTCATACAGACTACAACCTCCCCCCCCCCCCCACCAACCCCAGCCCACACCAACCAGTTACTATTAATACCTATGTTGCTTATAAAAGCTTATTATGCTGACAAAAATCATGTACATTTAACCGGCAAATGTTATCACGATATTGATATTAATAATTAATGTGAATGAAGGACAGAGGGCGGACTTGTATTATCATTAATAGCTGCCATAAAGGTGAATTATCTCTTACCTGCCATTGACCGGTCTGCAAATTTAGACGACGATGAGGGGAGCTTTGATTCCAAACTGTTGAATAAAATGAAAGAGACTAATGTAAAGTATAAGGGCATATATACTTAAGCTTTATTGGTCTGAATTGAAATGATGAACATTTTATTAACCGGACTTATGTTGGCTCTCGATGATAACTTCATATCAGCTGAGTAATTAATCTATAGTTGATTCCTTAATTTTGATCTTATCAGTTAACTATCATTATCATCTCAGTACTGAACAGCTGATCAGTTTACAATCATGATATCCCAGAGAGATTACCGATCAGTTTAAAATCATGATATCTCAGTAAGATTACCGATCAGCTTATACCATCATTATCATCTCGGTTTTATATATCCTATCAGTTTACAACCAATATCCTCTTAGTTATAAAACCAATCAGGTTAGGATTGTTATCATCTCATTAATATATCTGATCAATTATACACTTAGATCAAGAATAATAATCCAAGAGACAATGAACTGATCAGAGAACACCCAACACAAGTGACGTCATCACGAGAACCATTATTAAACTGTTTAAATATTTTTGGTAAAAGAAGAAAAACGGATTTTGTTTAATAGCAAATTCAAAGTTAAATTATGTATATGTGTCACGTCCGTCCCGGTCCCGGTAAGGCTTATTTCGATGATATGGTGGTAGGAACGACATGAATTACACAAATTAGAGATATTTAACTGATTTCTTGCAATTTCTTCTCCTGGGTTGATAACTGAATTAATATGATGAACCCTACACTCGGTGATAATAATACATTTTAACGTGCCACACACGCACGGAGGAGATCTTATACAGTAGAGGTATACAGCAAGACTGATTTGGCTTATAGAACTCACCAGACACGTGGTAAAAGACATGACACTTTTACCCAATCACAACTTTATGTTAATGTCACAAGCCAGTAACAGCCAATCAGAATCATACATGCTTTAATTCCTGAAAATCACTTAAGGGAAATTTAACAGAGAATTTATAAATGTCATACATTAATATACATAGGGGTTCAAGGGGTCACGACACTTTAAGTGCTTGACACAACAGTATGTAAAAGTATAAACATAACATTTTCATAACCACGCAGCCATTCTCCATGTAAGAGGACTGCTGGATCTAAGAGCATTCCAGTTCGGTGAAGGAAGTTTTTTTGTGATATGCTCCTTTATTTAATGCTCTTTAAACTGTTCTAAGAATACACCATAGGTGTAGGAACACGGTGCATGTAACAGCTGATACCTCGCTTTGCAAAGTGGATAGGGGTAAGGAGGGGGCGGCAGGAATAAGTTATGAAAGCGTCCGAAAATGAAATTATCAATTTAAGTTTTATACACTTGGTTACTCGTCCAAATATCGACCTTTTCGAAATTCTAAATAATGCACAAACTTATGTGACTTTGACTACATCTTCTCTGAATCTCTCTCTAAGCTGTTATCCCGAGATAATTTAGTAGCTATTAAACACACATCTGTCTAATATAGCCATTTATACAACACCTAATTATATTCCGGCCATTTGATTGGTCAATTGCTCGTCGATTGCATGCAAAATCCGCTCTATTGCACTCTATGAAATAGAACCATGGGTTATACTTTTTTGATAGCACTTTTTTCAATGGTAAGAGAGCAGAGAAACCTGTCTGTTCAAAACAATATGTTGCATGAGTGCATTTTACATCCAATTATATCCAAATTTGAAGGTGTTGTATGAAACAAATAATGAATGGTTTCCATTCGTTCAATAGTGCAAATATTTCATTCGTTGAAAGATGTAACTTGTTCCATTCAACTCGGCTGCGCCTCGTTGAATGGAACATTCCATCTTTCATCTCATGAAATATTAGCACTATTGCACTCATAACCATTCATTATTTGTATAATATTCACTCTATGTGAGCAAATGTGTTGTTTACACTATACTTCTGTCTTTGAGGTTGAGCAATGATGACATCATCAGCAGTGACGTCACTCCACCATTAACAATGGGAATCTCGATGTGTCCTTTAAACACAGAACAATGAAAGAGCGTACAATGTGTACGAGTCTGAGAAATAATGTTGAGGGATGGAGATAGAGAAGTTTGTATGTATTCACATTACTCTTAATTAATTTAAATAATTAATTAAGGTAGAATCTTAGTATAGGTATGTTATTTTACAAGGAAATGAAACATTTGATTGCTGGTGTTGTTTGTAAAGCTACCCGGTTTCAATATATTCAGCTTTATAATACAACGCATTAGTGACGTCATCACAGATCATGAAAGCCAATAATTTAAATAGAAAGAATAGAAAGAGACTAAATGTATTTGGAATTACTTTATTGAGTTAAATTATGGAGCTATAAGCGTAGACACATCATCGTTATAATCACGTGATCACATTTCCGATGTCCTGAGAGTATGTCAGTTGTGTAAACTAAGGTTTATATGTTTTGTTTCCAGCCACTTTCTTAGGTATGTTTGTTTTCAACTGTGGTAAGACTAAAGACATCAATCTCTCTACTTGTCCTTTATGGGGGAGGAAGGTTTGTATAATCTAACATCGTGTAATTATAACTTGACATGCACAATTGTAACATTGAACAATAACACTGTCCACATTTCTAAGAAGTTTCAAGAAACCTACATGAAAGTCTGTTATCGACAGAAGTGTTGATGGAGACAAAAAACACTTACATGTAACAAATATGAATGAAAGTATTGTTACGGAAACGACATGTAAAGAATTCGTATCCGGCAGAAAGAGTTTCCAAGGGTGTTAACGCATAAAAGAAAAGATGGACGAGGTATCGAATGGTATTTTGAATAGTAATATTTCTATATTCTACAAATAATATGGATAATAAAGATAAATGGTACAAATAAGTCATAACAAAGATACAGTTAACTTAAGGCGCCAGATAGAAAGAAATAACTTATCTATTAAAGACTGGTTCTTAAGTCGATGAACTCGATGGTGTGGTGGAGCTGGGCCTTTGCGATGATCAGCGATAGAGGGTACTTCGTCAAAAGGCGCGGCGCGGAATTAATAAATGATTAAAGTTCATTCAATGACAGTTGTAACAGGTAAACAGGGATCCGCTTCAATTCACTGGATATGGTATAGAAAAGGGAAAGTCCATTCCGTAGTAGAAGTGAAGATAATTATATAAAAGAAAGTCACTAAAGACTTGAAGATCCTTCAGTCAGAACAAAATGTAGTAAGGATAGGAATAAGACTGGTAACGCAGTGTTACGGCAAAACAATAAAGAACCGTGCTATTGGAACGGGGTGAGAGGCGATGATTCCCCAACAACGGTGTATAGACCTCTGACTGGTATCAGGACGCGGTACTAGCGTGGACTGCTACGAGGGTGATGACGTAGAGATGACGTCATCAGTAAATGTAGTCGTGAATATGCAAGAGGTAAAGCATGCCCATAACAGTATCATATTAATAAAAACTATTTTTTTGTGTCGTGGTTTGTTTTTCAGATCATCAATAAGGCCGGGACAAATTAACAACACAAACTAAACAGAATTATCAGCAGCAAGTGTATAACAATTACAATACTTGTTGAATTGAAATAGAACACACCATTGTAACGTCCCTTTGTTCTGTTTGTTTACATTTTCTGATTCCGGAATTTGAATGTGAGCCTACACTATCGCAGCCGATCTTACAAAGATATCATAATTGCAGTTCGCACTCTATTAACAACCGGCCGTTTTACCGGTCCAGATCTACCCACCTGCTATAACTAAATGCACGTCCCTAGTTTTACGGTTATGATTAAGTAACAATACTGGTGACGATATGACAATGCTCATTTCCACTAAAATCAAGAAACACGTATATAGTTTGAATAACCACGATAACTTCTTTTTCATCAGAGACTACCATAGCCTGCAGCATAGGTGTATCCATAGCAGTTTACTTGATCAAGGCAAAGGATGAATACTTTCACTTGAGCATTACTTGTATTTATCGAGTAAGAACATTCCCCAAACACAACGTATATTAAATTACAGTTAGACGCACCTATACGACAGCTTCTTAAGACAAAAAACAAGAAAAAACAAGACCACAACAACCAACGAGTAACTAGCATTTAAGCAAGAAGCGCGGCGTGAAATATTTATACATCCTCTCCTGCACCCGACCACTCGCCTGTATCCGTTTCTGCTAAGTAATACGTTTGTTTGGTTTTAACTAACTTAAACGACTACAATGAATACATGATCCCTATAACGTCTACAAATCGTTGTAGATGTCTGTAGACAAGATGGTCGACAATACAGTGAATACATTCACTTATACAACGTTACTGATCTTTTCTTGTATTTAAGCGTTGACCGATGAATAAGACTAATTGAATTGTATCTATTCTGAATCCCTCTCTAATACTTGCAAGTTTATTGGTTACTCTAAGAAACACAGTAAGCTGCCTTACTAAAAAATATTGAATCTATCTTTATGACATTTTAGCATCTCATCGAAAATCAAAGAAATTGTTAAGTTCAAACTGCGCCAGATAACACGCGTTAAATAGAATAAAGTATACATCGTTACCTCATTAAGTAATACCAATGTGACACTGTACCGAATCAATAAACAGTATGTATATTGATGGCTTGAAAATGAAACTAATACTTATCAGATCAAAAACTGGAACCTATTTTATGAACATTTCGCTTTGCATGCAGATTTACAGACCAAAAAATGAATATGATATATTTTTTTGATAGTTTAATGTTATCAAAGGGTGCGATGCGAAGTCTCCGGAAGCTGCAGAACTTGAAGAAAGAGTTGTCAGGAAGAAGCTTTACCATTGTACAGAACGTTTCTCAGAGCCGAAGCGGGTTCGAGGGCCTAAAGCCAAGGGAAAACAGCATCATTTTTAGATATTTGGTGATCTCTTATTGAGATTTCAACCACAAATCTACACATAAGATAAAGGAATTGAATTATTCTGGAATATATTTAAAGAACTGGTTGGTTCCACGAGGGGAAGCCCCTGAAGTTTTTGCATTTGGTGAAATTCCTTGTTCTCTCGTAGCGAATTTAAAGCAACAAAAAACAAAACACATGTAATAAATCATTATAGTCCTCTAAGAATGTATTCCAAGCAGGCTGGTGGGGATGCGGTGGATCTAAGCTGCAGCATTTGCAGATATTTTTCGTTCTCTTGAAGAAAGTTTGAAAACAGAAACCTATTAATGAGAACTCAATTTTCAGCGGATTGTCGTGCAAGGCCTTGGGGAGGGGGGGGGTTCAGGGGGCGAAGCCTCTGGAAGCTGATTCATTTGTTGGCCTAATATTATCCAAATCTAGGTAAATATAGACATAAGGGAGTAACAGACAGACCGATTCTGTTTTCTTTTCATTGTTTTGTATTATAACTCTTACTTTCGTAAGTGTACGACCAGACTGAATTTGTCTTCAATTTGTCAACCGACTTGGCATCAATTTGAGACCGGAAGTTTTTTCTGGGGCGCGGTGTGACCCCCACACCCACGTTTGTATACCTATGAGGTCGCGTTCTCAATTGATTATAGTGAAATTCTATTTTCCTGTTTCCAAATACAGCATTAGTGTAGGCAAAGATCTCTTTCAGTATCATATTAGTCTCACTAGACGTTCACTCTTAACTTTACGATTTACAAAAGATGTTCATTTGATAAGAAAATATATAATTAAATGTCTACTGATGATTTAAATGTTTCTGCTTGGTTGCCAAGACAACTATGTGAAACAAAAGAAGTAGGTGTCCGTTCCGGAATAGTTTATGGTTTTAAATTCACATAATTATAATTCTAAATGCATATCATTACCCTATTGTTATTTATACTTTTATTTTTTCAAGGTAAATCATGCATGGATGTTAACGTTCGCCAAAACATATAGATTGTAATCTTTTCAAGCGCCGATCAAGTGAGTGATGGGGTGTCTCCCCAACCCTCTCCCCCACCACTTCCACGCATTTCAAACTAACTTAGAACAGTTAAAGCACAATGTTGCGTTTAGACTAAGATATTGGACATAAGTCAAACTATGCCTCAGAAGGTATCATTTGAAGTCTAAACTTCACCTTTTTCTGGGGAGGGACCACAGACCACCCTCACCTCCCCCACCTTCCCTCCTCACCATCTATGATGTCGGCTTTGACGTCCCTCTGTTCCTGTACAAAACTGCAGAACGTGTCTTATCGTTGCCTTTATAAAGTCTTTATAATAATGTTACCCATCAGAATATTTCGAGTACATCTAGTACCAACATTTCCGATACATGTTTGGTCTCTGTTTTGTTTTCGTTTATTTTTAATACATTTTGCAGCTATTTCAGAATAACAAAAAAATTGTTTGCAGAACTTAAGAATTAAGCTTAACTTTGCAGCTTTATTCTGCAATTCAGATTGAAATAATGGTTTAAGCGGAGGTGTGGATGTGTTTATATGTGTATGTTTGTCGGAGGGGGGGGGGGGGTTGCCAGACTTCGAAGGGCACATTACTTCAAAACTTACACAATCATTATCGCAGTGTAATTAAGTTTCTCAAAGTGTATGATACCAGTACATTTGGGAAATACATTTCGAGCAGCAATTGATGTGATGGCTACTCACCAAAGCATCTTATAGGGCAGTGATCTCGAAAGAGCGAACTGTAAGGAACATAACTTATATTTTAATTCAACTAAGTTTAGCAATATTAAGTGCTTTTAAGTTTATATTATTCGGTGTGTTGTTTACTACCCCAAGACTCTGTTTTGGGTGTCTCCTTCATATACAATGGCAATCATGTGTTGCTGATTCAATATTCTCTGTTATGTGAATCAACAACAATCAACAAGTCAACAGACATTCATGTAGTGTACTGAAGTTTGAGTTTCTCATCTTTATTCATTGTTTCTGGCTGCCTCCTGGTGGAAGTCATTCATATTCATGAGGTTGTGCATTATGAGGCCAAGGCTTTGTAATTATTTGTCCTCATACAGCCTTTTCACACAGTTACTAGTTCGCCACATAAAACTAGGCCACTGTTTTGTTCTTTATTTTATTAACTGTTGTATATGTAGTGAAGTGAAATTTTGTTGTATGCACCCGTTGAGTATTTACATGTATTACGTAATATACTGTGTTGTAGCGTTAGTAGCATTTGCACGTGTGTTTGTCAGTTCTGTATACGTCGTTTTAATGGCAGCATCGTCCCTGCAGAGCTCCGGGGTTCGCCTCGTTATCCCTTTCGTATTTTGTTAATTTCATTTAATCTTGGGTCGTAAATAGCCCAGATTTACATAGATCTCTACTATCTGGAGTCCGTGAGGAGATGTCACCCTTCTTAGAGGCAGGATGCCTCAGGTTTTGGATGGTTCGGCTTCTGGCTCGAAGCAGGGTTCGTACACTTTTTTCACAACAAAATTCAAGCACTTTTCAAGCACTTTTCAAGCACCAAATTTATGTTTTCAAGCACATGCTTATCATTAACAATAGACATTCTGTGAGACAGAGGCA
>JAIPMN010182417.1:0-11204 GCA_020650975.1 Apostichopus californicus
CTTTGAAGTATATATGCCAAACATATGTGTATACGTGGATAATTACAGAAATAACTAGAACACATTTCTTCTTTAAATGACACATTTATGCCGAAAAACTGAAACAGCTAAAATTCGTGAACATTTTTGCTGAGGAAATATAAAACCACTTTTTCATTCAAGCACCGTCCATTTTCCCAATTTTCTCAGTAATTTCAAGTGTGGACTGTTCTGTCATAAAATGTAGCCAGTGAGTACAAATTTGAATAACAAACGAATGTAAACGTTTAATTGTCTTCAGCTTAGTTTCATTGACTTTTGGATATTTTGTTTGTAACATTTTGTTGTTGTCCTGTTGTATTTTTTATTATTATTATTACTATTATTATTATTACTATTATTGTGATAATTATTTATAATTAATACGTTAAAGGTCTGCCACAACACGAACGGATGTGGATATGATGAGGCTAACGGGTGCACTGTTGGGAAGGAGATGGATATCGATGTTTATGTCTTTAATATAACACAATGCGAACATAAGTATGCGAGATGCAGTAGAAAGAAGCGAACGGGGAGGTGTAACTGGATCGGTAACGGAATCTTCAGATATTGTAAGAGACAGAGAAAGAAAGAAATACGAAGATGGTCAAATTACCAGGATGCATGGGCGGAAAACGTATAGGAGAGAGGAGAATGCCTTGCATAAAGAGGAGGTATTAAACAGGCAATGGTCATATTAGAGAGATGAACATAAGATAGGGAGGCAGACCGGGAGGCCAATAATGGATACGGTATATACTCAAGAAATTGTTGTTACTTCCAAAATACAATGAATTAAATTTGCATATTGAATGGACTTGTTAATATGTAACTTATTATAGTTGACTGAACTGAAATCAATGTATGTAGCACAGTCTACATAGAAGACAATAGCAATTAATGTTAAACCAAGCATATATAGATTTGATAACATGTTTAAAAAAAGTTGACTGGTAGAATGACCCATAGATTTACAAAATATTATGGATGTTTTTTTGAAGTCTGTTCGAAATATGTTAGATCATCAATCAATAATAGTTGAAAGGTCATTTAATGTCACTTGATGCTAATAGATTTTTGTGCAAAGTGGTGAAAGTTGTTACTCCCTTTCTTTAAAGATAAGTATATCATTGTTTGTGTCGAATTGAAGCAGGGGATAATGTACGGAAGGGTGGCGAGAGTCACTAATGCTTGTTCCCGGGACCAGAGTTTCTAAATACATTCCAGTGAAACTGAACCTCTCTCTCACACATGTAGTTTGAGAGATAAGCTCGTGGTGAGAGAAAATGAAATAACCAAACGACCACTGCAGCTTATAGTTCCTTGCCTCTTTGATCAACAGAAGAGCTTTTAATTACATCTGGCACGTTTCACCTTCTGACTGTGTACAAAGGGCGGAGTGTCATGTGTGTTTGATATCCAATTTACCAAACAACTTTGATGATTGTGAAAATAGATGTTATTTTATGTTGGGTGACAAAATGCCCGGGTTTGTCTTTCTTAAAGTACTTCAAGTTGCACGGAATAGTTGTTCAACACCTAGCTGTACTTCCAACAATTAAAATAAAAGAAATCTTTTCCAGTCGCACCTACAGATTTATGGGGCTAAATAACTACAATATTTATAACTTTTTAAATTTATTTCTGTGATTACGATTTTAGAATAATCTGTGATGATTAACATGTGCGATACCAACAATTGATATTTTCCTCCCCTAAGTGGAATTAAATGAATAAAAGAGACTTGGCAAAAAGTAATCCAGTTGTCTACAAATTATTGTTATATTAGTATATATGGGACAAATCTTTAACAAACTTTTTTATGTACTGCAAACACCCTGATAAGGTAAATGAATAACAGTTTGAGAGCCTGGCATAATCATAAATAAACTTTTTTTCAGACACAGGCTGACCGGAAGATGCTCAGGCAAGTTATCAGTACAATTAATAGTGGAATTGACTTTCACAAATGCTGTTTATGTAGCAAACTCGAGTAAAACCATTGGTGCAAGCGATGAGTACAAAACAAAGGGTACCATTACAAGGTTCCAAGTATAGGTACCAGTATTAGCTTACCTAAAACTATACAAGATCTTGGCGGACCACTGCACTCCCAACCATTGATAGTGTACTGACATTTCAGATATACTGCTCTAAGACGATACAGAGTGAAGTAATGTACAGACACTGATATAAACTCACTAATATGAACAGGAGGTGAACTGAGAAAGCAACACCTTTATAGAATGATCTCCTAATTAAGCAACTCAAATTCATCTTAATATGACTGATAAAGTGAAATATTTGATGATCAAGAAATAATAATATATTAATTAATGTCAAACATTTCTTAAAAATTGTAGCCTATCATGACATTAAGGGCTGAATTTTGATTGGTTTATACGTGTGACAACATGCTGGTTAGGGATAAGGAAGGACATCGTTTTCTTTTGCTATTTGTTTTTTTGTTTTATTTTCTGTGATTTTTTGTTTGGTCTTGTTTTTCACTATCATATATTTGGAAGTATATACTTCCTTGGGAATTGGGAAATATCTCAAAGGAACAAGCAATCGCAGATATGATGTATAACTGATACAATCACCCCGAATACGTGATGTAAGTACCACGATTTTGAGTCATTCTCTTCTTCTGAAATGATTAAAAGAAATCGAATCCTCAATCAGTGTTGTATATAGTGAGAACATTCACCCTTTGATCGTCTTCATAAACCAAGTATAATAGTAGTCATTGTTAAGTCTTAGAAATCCGTATTTTCTACAAAGAAATTGCAAATATCAAAATTAAAACGCTGGCTGCAAATCACATTGCCGTAAAGCGAACATTCTGAAAACGAAATGAAGAGATAAGTCAAACTACACGTATTGATAAGAATTCTGTTCCAGTGCTTTCAACTGACATATAGACAATAAACTTACCATGTGATATTAATTCGTTTCCAAGACGTGATACAAACACCATTAGGTCATAAATAATATATTAGGTAACAGTATAAAAGCAGTGAGATGACTTTCAGCACGTTTTCAATGTGGTTTTTTTTTAAGAAATTAAATTTATCGCAGTTTTTTTCTTGGTTAGTCAGAGTGAAAGCAACAAAATTAGAACTCTCTAAATACAAGCAAAACAGTATGTCTTTGTTTTCTAATCACACGTGAACAAACAAAACGATAACATTAATTGTGAGGGTTTACTTGGATTATCAGCTATAGAGGAGGATTCATTATCTTGTTATTTGCTTTGCTCCATTTCTTTATTTACAACTCACGAATAGAACCGCAAAACACATTTTTGTCAATGTGAGTGATTATTAGGATGATATATGGGATTTTTTATTGCGCTTTTAACGCTACTCGTTTGTGATATTTGTATCCAAAAATATACTTTTAAATCCATAGTAGAGAGTTAGCGACTTAGTCTGACCGAAAGAGTTCGGTGTATTTTGATATCAGGTTTTATTTAATTCTTTTTGTTTTCTTCTTTTTGCCTTACACCTGATTTTCGTATGATCATTTCTTCATATCTCGTACTTGCGTTTTTGTTGTTGTTTAGTTCAACAAACTTAATACAGTCGCCACATCACTTCCTGTTAACGCATCAGCTGTGATCATTGTTATACTTCTGCAGCTTTTAAGTAAAAGAATATCAACAATTACATTAATATCTGGATATTTTACTAAGTAACGATTCGGTGCGGTGAACTGGAAGACATCATCATGTTGTATGGTGATCTATATGTCACCATAGCACTGCTAGTGAATTTTCAGGCCCAACTTGTTCCGACAAATTGCGGTAATTCAAAGAATTATTTTAACTATTACTTATGTTTAGCATTACTATTATTTATGAAAGTTTAGATACAAATTACAAAAAGTCATCATTCCGCTTCCATTTATTTTTATTTTTAAAATGAGATAAAACCTATATCAATATTAATTACCATTTGGTCTAATATAAGATGACTGATATTTGTATCAACTATTTGACTGCTATTTAAACAAATTATGGACATAATAGTGACTGTGAAATTCTAGATCCAAATTTAAACGATTAATGGCATTTGTTGGCCTAATAAAGAAAAGGTAGCGGCGATGTATTTATTTTCATTATTGTCGACTTTTTTATATTTATTAACAGTTTGACTTTATATCCGTACTATTTTCAATAAGAACAATATCATTATTTTACATTTGAAACTGCTAGAAAAAAACAAATAAGATAAACAATAAATACAATTAATGGAGAAATTGTACGCAATGTACTTCTTCCCTCCTTTTGATTTTGATCGTAATATTCCGAAGCTATCATGTTACTGATATTTGGAGACTGAAGTGTTTTACGGAAGTTGCTAACATTAAAAAACAAGGAAATCTTTCTGGGTATACCACAACATCAAACTAATTTCTTTTATAAATTTACTACTACTTCTTAAATTTAGAGAGACTGCCTGTGTTTTTCAAAGGAAAAAAAAAATCTATCCCGACGCGGGGTGGTGTCCGGACAAGGAGGAGACATTTTCAATCGAGCTTTTCAATTGCTAAGTATACTTCAGTTCGATCCATAATTCTAAGAAAAGGGGTGAGACTCTGTAGTCGTTGCCGCCCATCACCACACAGATCGAATAAATAATAGTAACACCCATTAAATTATATAGAACTTACACGTTAAATGGTTCATTCTGAAGCATATTTATTCTATATGCATTAGGTCTATAATGACGACATCACGCAAGGTTGTGCTGATAACTATTTTTAAGGTCTGGTGTTTGTTGGGAATGGAGTTTAGACCCTAATCACCCCTGTCTTCTCGATCCTTGATTGTGCTATAATTTTTATATCATTTAGTTTTAAATTTGGTGAATATTTCTGAATGGATCTGACAACAGCAGAGTTAGTGATGTCATATATGTGAACAATTGACTTGGACATTTCATAGTTGTTTACATATGTTTACAAACTGGTAGCATGTTAATAAGATTCTAAACAACACCTTTACCTACAATGATCAAATTCCTGGGCCGAGGGAGTCTGACCATAACCGCTAAAGTGATTTTAAATTTAATGTAAAGAAAAGGGGCAAAAAACGAGCACTATTTTCCTTCTAGACACGCGGTCTAGTGTTCGCCAGTGTTGTATCTTTTTGGTTGAATACTGTTCCTATATTGATAAATAATTAACAAAATTATTATGTTTCGGTCAATGGACTGATTAATCCTTATTCCAGATGAAAGAGATCCTAGTCATTCACATTTAAATTGACCATATTTGCAAATTTTCATGGAACTTCTTCCACTTTTCAACAGATTACTGTTCATGCTATGACGATAGACCATCGTCGCCAAACTGTTCTACTTTCCGCTTAACCAAAGCCACAAGATCCCTGCCGCAGATTGCTTCAGTGGTACTGAATAGTATATTAACGTGTCAGCCACGGAACATAGCGATGTATGTACTAATTACAAATCGAACATATTGCTAATGTCATATTGTACAAGGGATAATTACTGTACTTCAGAATATTACAACCTAATCTCAATGTTACAATATGTTTCATCAGCTGGAACATTTCCAACAGTAGATAAGAATTTGAGATTAATGATCGAAGGAGCGCATCTGTTCTATTTTTGAATTATCTCTATGCTGTTAGGTGTAAAGCCAAAAGCTGTATGATGGATGTTATTTATCATGTATATGATATGCAGAAAGATTCGGTTTCAACGGTATCGGTTGGTTAAGGTAATCATACAACTGATGTCGTTGAATAGCGATGTTTTTATTGTTTATTACCAAGGTTGGCGATTTTATTTTAGAATGGTCAAACGATGTACATTTGGGAAGCGAATGGATTCTGAAACGGTAATCTGCAGTTTATCTTAAATTTAGCAACCTTCAGATATTTCCTGAGAAAATCATAGCTTGCTACGATGATATAAATATATACGCAAAAGTGACGGTATGTTGCGAAGTTGTGTTCTGTGCTTTGTCAGTTATCTCTGTTGCCGTTGTCATCTGGATGTATGTTTACAATTAAGAAACTTCAAAATATTTATGGATTTTGTTTGATAAATTGATCTTTAGCTCTCATATTTGACTTATTTGTACATATATAAAAAGTGATATGTTGGATTGGATTCGAATACCTGGTGTGCCCATTTGTCATTTCTTCTGGTTAGCTATGTTTGCTTGGGAACTAGCGTACCCGACATTAAAAGAAACAGACGTTGCGATACGGTATATTCGCTTGGTTTGCTCCGCTGTCGTTCGTTATTACAAAAGTATTGTTTTTTTTTTTTGTTTTTTTTTCGAATGTAACAGACTGCGAAAGTTAGGAGACAGCCATGTAGAGATGAAGAATGCGGTCGTATTAATAGTTCCGATGGTCAGTATAGAGATGATTTATTGCGCTTTCTTGGTCGCTATCTTAATCAAAATTAAGTTGAAAAAAAAACGTATCACGTGCTTCTGGCATCTGACACGTCCATCCTGTAAACGTGGCCACACGGGAAAGGCCTCCTTACTGTCTATGTTTTGTTGTTGTCTATAAAGTGACGCAACATAGAGCAATAATTGCTTACTTGTATTTCACTTCAGTGCAATATAGTTTTTCCCATCGGTCTAGGATTGCAAAGAGATCGTGAAGTCACATGTGGTTTCATTAAGTTCAGTTTCATAGAATGAGAACACTCAACGATGCATGTGTGACATATGTTATTAGTTTCTGAACACAATTTGGCAGATGTATATCGAGGCCTTTCATTGCTATACACTCCCAATACAATGAAATACAGTTGCCGTATTTTCCGGCGTCATGCCACGTGCGCATGTAAGGTCGTAACAGAAATATTATTCGTCAAGACACACTCATGAACACAACACAAATAAGTAAGCTGTAACACAGAACTTGTTTTACACTAAAAGCACGGTTCTACTTCCTTTCTATTTAATTATCTCCTATCTCTTTACAAACAAATTTAAGTGCTGGCGTATGATTTTTGGTGACTTAAAATACCAAGATAATCTTACAATTCTATTCCTTGCATTTACCAATATTTGTTTATTAAAAACTCTTCCGAATTTCTCACATGATACATATTTAACTCCAGGCTCTATTTTTGTTATATGATCACTTATTCATCCTCTCCTATTCTTCATCTTATTATTTTGTCGTATTCTTTTCTCCTTTAGTTGAAATTAATGTTTGTTCTACCAGCAGGGATGGTTTTTTTGACACTCATGTTTTTTTACATGCCAAATATTCTGCCGTTTACTTTACACTATTCATTTACTACATGGTGCACTCATATTGGTTGCACTGTTAACCACCAAGCTGAAGTGTCAACGACATACTAGGCATTCACCAATAATTTGATACATACCCATTTACATAATGTTATATCCATATGACAAGTTGCTTGAGACAACGTCAGTATTCTCTAATCTTGCAAATCCTGAAACTATTGATATTTTTAATTTGAGACATGTTGTCCTTACCGAGCAGGGATTGAATTCTCTAAATATAAACTTTAAAGACGTACAGAAATTGCATCATCAAATTTGTACTGTGGATGTTTTTTAATAACAAATTGTATTCCCAGCCTTATAAAAGTACAAAGGAATTTGTCAACATATTTTATCCCTGGAAAGAAAAGTCATTGTTATGAACTAATACGTAATGTGATTCTCAAGTGAGAGCTGAGAGCCAGTTCCATACTTCATGTATTAAGGTATTCATTTGAGGTGGAATTAGCAAATTCTGTTGTGTACTCATGTATGTATATCTGTGTTGGTCTTGCTCTTTATTTTGTTTTGTTTTGTTATTTATTTATTTTTGTTTGGGATAAGGGTAGTATGGGATACCGATTGGAAGAGATGTGAAATTTGCAACAGTGAAGGAAGCCAAGTGATTACCTGGTAGAGGGAGTTACTATCACTAGAAACCTTTGTTACAGAGGTGTATTCATAGTCAAACACAGTATTGGAATAGTAAAATCAACTAAAAATATTCAAATTACCAATTGACAAGAATAGTTGAGGTTATGTTTGACAGGGAACATCATGATCTGTATACGTTTTATTTAGCTTATGTACCAACAGCTTATCTTGCTAACTGATCTATGTTATGTTGTACACTTGTGTTATGGAGTGTAGGTTATTGTTTTTTAGCTTTGCTTCTTTTCAAGGTGTTTGGATACCAAAGATTGATATTTCATAATTTACATGTACTGTATATAGTACCTTATAGTTATTCTTAACATTTATTTATATATACATATATACAACGGACTAAATGTCAAAAACTACGGTCGTCACATAGCTACAGTATTTTCTTCGAGTCTATTGTTTTCAGTCTTTCCTTTCAATGAAACCTTGTTGACATTACCACTTTTCTAGCTGTCTATCAAATATCACTTTCGATTGCCTGATAATTCCTCAACTCACCCTGTGCAGTTCATGAAATTTTGTGTATTGTGCAACCTTATATTCTGAAAACATGCTGTTGTTTTTATCTCTTAAAATACTTGTTAAATGAACACATTTTGTATTCATTCATTTAAACATTATCTTGCTTTCAGCTGTTGTTGCATCTTAAAACTCAGAACAGGCATATTCCTACATATTATTTCTATAAAATATATTTCCATTGATTTTTTTAAAACATACTTTGACCCATTGGTATGGTCCTTTTTCCACTTTAGTTGTTTTCTCTGTGTTAATTTAATGATCATGATAAGTCTGCTTATTGAGATGAATATAGCTTTAGATTGCTTTTTTTTAAAATGTTTTTACAGCTTTTTTTTGAACAGCTATTTGCTACAAACACACATACATCATCCTTTAGATGGAATTATATTGCTGTTCATGATATGATTGTTATTTTTAATATAATTATCTATATCTTATTTTCTTAGAAACAGTTTCAAATGATAGTGTTATTTAAAATGAAATATTAGTTTAAATCAGTCTTTTTTTCTTTACTTGTTTATCTCTTCCTTATCATGGCTGCTGAAATGTAAGATAAGTTCTTCATCAAGGATAACTTGCAATAAAATAATCATTGACCCCTTCTTCTATAGATAGAGACAGGTTTTGTTTTATTTTTGTCAAACTTCCCAATATCCCCATTCCCCCCCTCCCGCCCATATTCTCACGCTGAACATGTTCGCATAGTAAGGAAGGCCCTTTAGATGTTCTTGCCAGTAAGCATATAAATTAGCTGCAAAAAGGCCTTAATCTCGCCAATATTGGTAAACACTGTTTGCAAAAACTATCACAGATCAAGAACGTTAACCTAAGTTTAATATGAATCAGCTGTGATGCTATGCGCATTCATTAGTAACAGCGTTAGTTTGTGCGGTATATTTAGAATATAGACATATTTTTTTCTATGATATAGTTGAACGTCCCCATTGTGTACACCTGACTGAGGCCCATTCGACTAAGATTATTTTGGAAATTATTTTTCGTGTATACGCACTGTAAATATGATTTAGACCAAAGTTTTCGGCACTCTCGTTCACCAAGTTACATTGAGCGTGCCCTCTTACTCTTCAACATATCTGTTTTAGTATGTTCATCCCAATTTATATGTTACAGCTGTAATAACTAGTTATGCAAGACGAACAAATTGTCATCTTTGTCATTTGGAAGATTTTCGACTGGAAGTATTGCATTCGTTTCGTACAAAAACATCGCTTAAATTCAAAATGTGTATGTCGTCGCAGGGTCTTAACATAATGAGGGTCGATAGTTCAGCTTCTCAACTGGGCAGGCCCTGCTTAAAATCCCCACTGTGTGCATAATTCGAATATATTTCATTTCGATCATTCCCTTTCAGTTTACTTGTTCCTGTTCATCAGTTGACAATGCAGGTTACTGAATTGATGAAGTAGGATTAAACATAAATAAACACCAACACCCGAAGATTTCAACTTAATTAGTTATCCACGTTGCGATAATATTCAACGAGGTTTAAGTACTTTAATCAAAAAGAAACACACCGACCAGAAACAGATGCAATCACAACATAAAATTAAAAAAATGCATATTTTCATATCTTTACGATGCAAAATGTTATGAGCACGTGTTTATGACCTGAAAATGTACAACCTTTACAACAATGTTACTAATAGGCAAATAAACTATGGTCATTACATATGTTGAATTGTCTGCAGATGAAGAAACTAATATATATTTATAAAAAAAAAACATTTCACCTTCTCAAAAATTACCTTTACAAGAACACAGACTATTGGAAGCTAAGCAAGTATTCCAACAGGCGTATCATATTCTAATTATAATGCAATATTATTTATATTTACTACGAAATCAAAGTATTGAAAGAACATCGGTTTTGATGACATCACACATTCCCTGGAACTAGAAAGCAATATGGTTCAGGCAGTCGTTATTATGGCAACGGCGAACCCTATGGATTCCTGACATGCTGAATTTTCATGGCACTTTAAAGTGTATGCATTATGGGTATATGTGGAGACTGTAATTATATCAGAGGATCCAGCGTTTGTCTTTATTTTATGTCTCTTGTGAATGTGACGGTGATGTTAAGAACGTTATCAATATACATTGAAAACTACGAATCCAGTCAGGCCCATATAACTCTTCTTCTGAAACAGGAATTATGAAGTAATCATTCAACGCTACTGCACAATAACACACAACAATGGTATATTGTTCATCGAAATATTCCATGATGTATGTGGATTGTAGTAACTGATATATTATAACAGGCTAACCACAGAGTGCATGTTGTGTCTATTAAGGGTAGGTTGTAAAGGAACACATTGTGACATGAATGTGGTTCACTCGACCTTATTCCTTCTTATGTCTAAGTTTATTGGTGTATTGTTACCGTAATAACAGATGGCTTAAGAGTTATATACCAGACAGTATAACAATTTCTTAAAAGAGAGACAACTGTTCTTACTATAGTTTACGCCAAAAGTCCGTATTCAGAGCGTAACTGTTTGTACGTAGTTTAACGTATTTATTTTATGTCGTTTAAAAAGAGACCTGTATGCAAGGATCTAGAACTAATATTTGCTGTATCTAGCCATGTTATATGGGTAGTTCGTAATAAAAAACACACAAAAGTCATTTTTTATGATCTGCATATATGGTTGTAAGTATCGTACTGATAACTACTGGGA
>JAIPMN010182423.1:0-10778 GCA_020650975.1 Apostichopus californicus
ACTATCTAGATACAAATTACAGACATGAGATCCATATTTCAAGGATGGGTACATGCAGCTTAGAGCACTCGGGAAGTGCCGTTTCCGGCCATCTGGAGGGTTTGTAAAGTCCACAAATTTCTTGTACGCTCCGCGCCAACGGATGGTGGCGCTCCGCTTAGATAGTCTTGCTGGCAGGTTTGCCCCCCCACTTTCACAACTCAAATCCCGCCCCTGGTTCCATTGTTTGAAGGCCGAAGGAGGGCGGATTCGTCCTAGTGAATAATTAAATCTAAAATATTGTATCCACTGTTGGATGTATATTAGCCCACCCCACACTTCATGGACGTCTATTAAACGTCACTAAAACATAAAAAAAAAATCATGTACAGCGGCCATTTTCACTCTCAACGTCCGCTTTGCATTCGTTATTAATTTTTAGAATTTCTACACTGATACTGTAAAGAGAAACTAACAATATAGTAAGCAATAAAAAGTAGGTATTTCGTGTTCCATGAGACCTTCATTCTGTTCTTTCAGAATAGAGACATCATAATATAAATACACACTTATTCCATCGTTTTTTTTTTAATATTGCTGCTGCAACTCCTATGGGGATCGTTGGATTCATGTCCATTTTAAAGTCAAAATTAAAGAGCGAAAAAATAGCAATTGAAAAAAATCTGTCAAATAAGTTGCAACACGTGACATCAAACTTGCTTCAAGTTTCTTATTTCCTAAAATATGTGACAGTTTCAATTATTGATATCTCGCTGTTAGCAAAACTATTTTAGACGTTTCGTTATTCCGTTTCTTTTCCCTATTTTCGGTTTCCACGTTTATGGAATCTCTGACATTTTCCCCATGTATATACAACATACACATCAGCATAATTTCCAATTTTAGTTTGTAGTAGGCGCTGCCACTAGCCTGTTAGCTGACTTTACTTTTCTGTTAAAAATCTAGTATCATATTTGTAAGAATGGATTCTGGGTTTCGTTTCTCTCTTTGCAGGGTTTTGAGTTTGATCCTCTTTGGCCCCAAAATATATTAAGGGCAGAAAACATGAATATTAGTAATCTTTACTCTTGACTAAAATGTAATACCATGGTCTTCCATTCAATATCCCCAGTTGTTCTCTCAAAAACAAAATCGAGTTCGAATAAAAATCGAACTCAAGCCTACCTGTTTCTATAGGCCAAAACCTGCAAACTAACAAGTTTCCAGACATTGAAACTATGCTAACCATATATGCCCGTATGCTGCGGAAGAGGATGTGAGTGTATTATGATCGCAAAGAATTTTTACAAAACAGTGATATGAATTACTTTTGCTTTGGGTCCCGGGAGTACATAAAAAAGCCGTTGTAGGAGTCTTACGACTTCGTAGGAAATATGTCCCCGGGACAATGCCTCTAACCAAGGTCTTTAAGCGTGCTCTTACACCGTGTGAACACACACAGTGCAGCACTGTTTGCACCACTGAACATCATTATGGGTATACCTGCGGCCCTAACCCCCACCTCCCCTCCCCCTCCATCTCTAACCGTGTACAATGACTCAAGTTATCTAGGTATCGAGTGTTAAAACAGGACGGAACATTTAACTGCATGCAGGTACCAATGTGATAGTATACATTGGGTGGCATAGATTCGTGCATCGTGATATCAAGGGGAAATTCACTGGATAGGGTCATTTGATGGTTACCAGCAGGGAAGAGGATGGGTTGTTGAGATAAGTGAACTGATTCTTGTACAGTAATCCTGTTTACACAGAAATCACTTTTATACATTGGGAGATGATTAGATCATTGTGCTGTCTATACCAACATATACAATGGATATGAATCAATCTTGTTCAGTTTTGCTATTTTTGATACATATTATGCAATTAAGCATTAACAAAAATCCAACCTCCACAGATTACTCTTTCCAAATCCATGGTATCAGTGACCACGGTTTCATGGTTTTAGCCTCCAGTTGCATATCATGTTCATTAATAAATAATGCACAGGATAAACTAGGGGAAAATCCCCTGCAACGATTGCTAAAATCATATACTGGAAAAAAGTCCATAAATTTAAAAAGAAGTAAACATTAATTTCGTTTAATCGATTATCTCTGATATAACACTTCTTATATGGCTGATTCTGATGAATATTTACAACATAAAAATATATTGCATTGTCTTTGTTTCTGTATTATCTTATACATATTCATAACTTATATTTTTTTCACTGGTTTAGGGGTTCAATGAGTGGAATTACCAGTATAGTTTGAGGATCCAGGCAGCAATGCAGTAACTGTAAGTCAATACAGCTGAATACTCTCTACCTTGGTATCGAAAATTGTATTTGTTCAAATGATTGTGTCTGCTACTTTCAATTTCAAATATGTTGTGTTCACCAAGCTGATCACTGATTAAATGTATGAAAATGAGTGATAAGTTCCTTCCATCAACAGAAATAAGAGTATCTGTTCACTGTTGCAATGCTTCGGATACACAACCTTCCTTCCGCTGCTTAGGCGTAAGTTTTTAATGCCAACTTGAAAGAGATATATATTTCTGTGTCTGCTAACATGTGTGTTATCACTAAAACAGTTATTATAATGACTAGTAAAATTCCCCCCTTCCTCATGATATTATTAATATTGACGGATACAAATTAGAGATTAACGTGAGTTCTCCTTTACAACTAACAGGGACATAAACTTTCAGTAAACATTTGAAAGTTTGATACCGAAACGACAATGTGCGATATGGTGACTTCACGATTTTGTTTTCTAAAACACAAACATGTTCATTATTATCTTGTTCCATTTCTGTTTCCTACAAATTCGTCCTTTGCATGAAACCAATACTTCGGGGAGTAAATGAATTCCTTCGTTGAAGTTTTGAAGAATGTTAATGTGCAATTCATGTGTACGAGGACAACAATGGCATTATAGGGGCGCCGCCATTGAAAATAGAGGGGACCGCTATTGATTATGTGACTAAAGAGGGCAACGTCATACCTGTCGTTTGCTTGTATAACGTGTCGCGGTGTTTTGTTCAGCTGGTTGGTTTAATTACTTGTATCACGTGTTGCGGTGTTTTGTTTAGCTGGTTGGTTTAACTACTTGTATCAAATGTCGCGGTGTTTTGTTTAGCTGGCTGGTTTAATTACTTGTATCACGTGTTGCGGTGTTTTGTTTAGCTGGTTGGTTTAATTACTTGTATAACGTGTCGCGGTGTTTTGTTTAGCTGGCTGGTTTAATTACTTGTATCACGTGTCGCGGTGTTTTGTTTAGCTGGTTGGTTTAATTACTTCTTTCCCGGGTCGCTGTGTTTTGTTTGGCTGGTTGGTTTAATTACTTGTTGGCTAATGGTACTGCTGGCGCGTTTTTTCGGGGGAGGGGGGTTGGGGGGGGGGCGTGAGTAGGGAGGTGGGTTGTCTAGGTATTGCTTCCTCATTATTCTACAAATAAGTATTTTTGCATGACCCATTTTTTATGATAACAATGTTAATATATATCATGTTATCCATATCTCACAGCTCAATGCAAGATGCATGTTCATCTGGAGTCGCCAATCCACAGCAGGACTGTGACGTCATTCACTCAATTCTCAAAACGATGGCAGTAATTTCAGTGAGAAAGAATCTTATGAAGATTTAGGTTGTAAACTGTCAATATCTCCCAAATATTACAACCAGAGCCAGATAGAGCTCCAGTATAATACACATGTAACTAGTCTAGAAAGATTGTGACGTCATCAAATGCCTATTTTCTCAAGACAATGAAATGGTGACTTGATGAAGACTGTAACTTGTACATTAATTGTGAATGGATCTTGTAGAGAGATTAGGTTGTAAAATAATATTAATAAATATATATCCAAGAAATAAGTAAAATTTGAAAGATATCTGTTCAACTTACATTTTGGTTTAGAGGATTACTTTAGGCGGAATTTCTGTCTTTAAATGTTATTGTCCAAAAAAGGAGTGTTATTAATGTTTCTTCAACTTTTATGGTTTAGTTATGTCTGGAATATTCATTTAAGGTTAAACTGCTGATGATGTTAGCCCTTTTGTGCAGGCCTAAATATTTATGTTAATAATCTGATTTCTAAATTTGAATAACTCAACAATATCAAGTTTTCTAACTTCGTTCTTAAACCAGAGCACATTTAGATTATTTTAACTACATTAGTCAATGTCGAATATGTACTTCAATGTTAACATGTTTAAAAGTCTTCTCATTCCATTGCGTTTTGTGTTGCATTTGATGAACTGACATAACTGTTTCCGTATCATAGTATATATTCCAGTTACCTTTACTGATGAACTCAGCTGTTTCAAGTAACATGTCTCAAAATTAAACAAGATGTTATAGTAAAAGCAGCCTAGACTGAAAACCAGTGGTCTTCAACTTTTCAACATTAATATTGTGCTTAACTTCATTCTTTAATATGATACATGTTCAACGACTTAGTTTTGTGCGCTAAAGTGTTCAAATGTAATTTTTTAGTTTTTTTTAGTCACATTGCTGTCGTTTGGGGTACTAGAGGGGTGGGTGATGGGGAAATAAATTTTATCCTGTGATCATTTCTGAATCTGATTTATATGCTGCTAAAGTTTTTTAATGGGTTCACTGTCCACTAATCTGTCTTCTATTTAGAGACAGCGATCTCATATTTGCCACTGAAATAGTATGATGACGTCACTGATTACCAAGTTAAATAAACAATTAACAAAGTTACTATGTGTGTCTCTTGAATTTAGCTCGATGAAATTTCGAACAGAACAAAAACAGAGAAGTACATCTTAGAAAGAAAGAGTATTTATTAGAAACGCTTCCACTAAAAATTAGGATACATTACCCACCAATTAGGCGAGTTAAACCACAATTAATATACATAATTTCAATGTGATTCTAGCGTTTTCTTTTTTTTTCGGAGAAAGGGATGGGGTATCTAGTGGATTCCTTCTCCACCATAGCAAGAGATTAGGTTTGTAAACTGTTAATAACTGCAAATACTACAAAGAACTCCAAACAAAGATTCGATATCTTACCTGATCATAAAGGCTACTTAGTATATTATAGTGAAATGTACAAAAAGTAATTTCTTATGATTTATTAGTAACATTACTTTCCACGTATGCTTTCTTTTCTAACTCTAAATTAATTTGCTCCCCAACCCCAATTCACATTGCTAAGAGCCAATCAAGCTTCTAATGACGTCATCTACCAACCACTACGTCATCAGTATAGGAGACTATATTGTTCTAGGATGTCAAATATTAAGAGAGGGAAGAAAGAGAGCGCAAACCCTATCTTACTCTTTGTGTGTATGTGGAGGGGCGATTAACAAGAACAAAGGTGTGATATTAAGTAAAAGCTGCGACATGTTTGTTCTAAGTCAGCGTTTCTTCATTTCTTTCTGTTCCTATGAATTATCGTTCTTAACATGAAGACAATAAGATGACGTCATATCATATGACTTAAAATTACAAATGTATATTCTGCATATTACGTAGCTGAGATTTTAATAACTGCATCTATCAATACTTTCATTTTAATATTCTATTTGTATTATTTTAAGCTTCACTTTGTAATTGTTATTATTGATTATAATTTGTTTGTTTCAAATCATCATTTGAATAATTTAGTTTATAATCAATTTTATGGCATATCCTATTTGTTGTATTAAATGATCTCATCAGCGCACGAAGAATATGACATGAACGCTCAAAATAGTTCACAGACAAACAAACATACAAACGTTTCTATTTAGTGTTAACACTAACTCTTCGAAAGTAACAGTCAAGTTAAGGGCGCTTTTATCATGCGCAATTAATTCAATCCCTCCAGGTATGATAATATGACGTCAATATAAGATTTATAACATAACTACGGAAATTAATGAAATTAATTCCCATTATTGTTATCGCTTTTCGTTATGTTTTGAATCAAAACTGACTGTAACGTCGATAATCTTATAATTGAAAGTCAAGAGGAAAGTTTACATTTTACTTATTAAAGATGATCATATACTAAACATCCTGATGAAACGTGTATCCAATTTATATTACGTTTTGGAGTTATCGATAGCTGAGATTGTAACAGTTTTTACCAAAAGTGATCTTGAAGAAAACATATGTGATGTCATAGCAGGTGTGATGTCAGGTGACGTCAAGTGTGATGTTACTGACAGCAAAATGTTCTTGTTTTAATGTTCTCACTTCCTTGGTTTGACTTTGGATTGGAAAAGGTCCCAACTTTGTTTTAGGGTATGTGACCAGGGGCGTAGCGAGCGGGGGGTGTGGGGGGGGGGGGTTGGTTTGGTCGCTGTCGGCAAATTTTGGGTCTGTCGGCAAAAGGAGAAAAGGTGAAGAGAGCGGAAGGGGAAGAAAAAAAGGAAAGCTGAATAGAGAAAAGGAGAACGGGAGCTTCTTTAACGGTTATTTCAATTTTCCAGTTCTTCATCTGATAAACTCATTCACCAATCCAATCACCCGATGCCTGCAAGTTGAAAACCTCTCGGCAAATAACTGATAATGTCACGGCCGTCAGTATAGCTACTGTAGCTAGGCTCAGCTAGACGAGTGCCAGAATCGCCAGCAACTCAGTGAAAGAAATGGAATTAAAGGCTTCCGTATAGGCCGCAGCCCACGAGTCGTGCTATCGTGTGACAACGTGTTGTTATTATCCTCTGTTCAGAATGACGTCATCGCAGATGTCATTCGTTCTCCAATATGCACCAGATTGCATCTAAGGACGTTTCAAAACTAAAAATGTAGGGACACCCCCTCCCCTTAGACCCCTCCCCTCCCCATTTCAGTCACCACTTCCAGATCCGTCGGCAAATCATATTTGACTTAAAATATGCACCAGATTGCATCTAAAGACGTTTCAAAACTAAAAAAAAGGGGACACCCCTCCCCTTAGACCCCTCCCCCTTTTCAGTTACCACTTCCAGTTCCGTCGGCAAATCAAATTCTCCACACACCCCCAACAAAAACCCCTTCGCTACGCCCCTGTATGTGACTATGACAATACCCATAGTTTAGTACATACCAAGTTTGAAAAAGAAAATTAGACTCCCCCGCCCCCCCCCCATTTTTGTTTCCTTGTCGGAGGCAAAAGGTACCTATGCGATGTTGATGTCGTGTGCGTGTGTCTGTGTTTGCTTCTGTGACACTTGCTTGGGTCCGCGATAACTCAACAACGGAGTGATGGATATTTGTCGTACTTGCTAAATGTAGATGTATTTTAGTAAGAAGGTGTGTCCTATTTGTTATTGCTGCCTTTATGAATATTAATGATGTTATGCACTTTGGACCCGAACTTGTTGGCCCCGATATTTTTCGGACCATTTGAGCGCAACGTTTTATTGGGCCCACTTTTTGGGAAGGGCCAACATTTTATAGTGAAATAACTCCACAACCTTCAGGTACATCAGATTGTATCCAAACTTGGAATATAGTTGTTGGTTAATTGCTAGTACATGTTGGCATACATATTATGATACCGTATTGGGTGATGACGTAAAACACTTAATATTCCAATAATCAAGTAACTATAGTGACTGTTGGACTCTTGTTAATATTTCATCTTCTTCATTTACCTTAATTTATTTACCATTTACCTAAATCCAGCCATGTCTGTTAAGACAATACGATCACGTGAGCTTGCGTGAGCATGATTGAAAATGATAATAACGCTGATAATTTTCTGTACATTTAGTAAACATGAAAAACAATGGTATGCTCTCTGTGTTTCATTTTTCGTTTTTATTTTACTGCATCTTTTACAGTTTCTACTTGTTTGTGAGATTAAAGGAGAATCAAGCCCAACGATCATTTTAATATCATGTGATAGGTAAGCTATCGATCATATTAATATGACATGATAGGTAAGCTACCGATCATTGTAATATTACATGATAGGTAAGCTATCAATCATTTTAATAATATGAGATAGGTAAGCTATCGATCATTTATTATTACATGATAGGTAAGCTATCGACGAGCAAGTCACTTTTGGTCACTTAACGCATTTGATATAACTTACATATGAACTTGAAAATACCGTTTCCATACAAGGCTCGTTGATTTGAATAAGTTTTGAAATATTACATTTTGCCTTCATTAATTGCTTCATATAGTGTCTTGTTTTATAAGGTATATAAGCAGAACTTTAAACAGTTATTGTTTTAGCATTACATAATTACGTCGTAGTAAAGCTGATAATATTATGTATATATCAAGTAATCCTTGACAACAAAGATCGGCTCTGTATTGTATATACTCTTCATTTTATTTTTTCATTGTTATTTTAATGAGCCTTATCAATGATTCTGCTGGTTTCATTTTATTTCAGATCTTCTTCATTATTTTTACATATTTCGATAATTTCCTTCGATTGATAACAATTCTAAGACTACATTTAATACTTGCTCTAATTATTGTTATATTTAGTCATTAATTGTTAGATTGCATTCTACTTCATCCATTTATTAATTTTACTTTCTTTCAAGATTTAGTCGCTTTCTTTCGTTACTCCTATTTCTAGATTATGAATTAATCTTTGATATTACTCACGCGTAATACAGTGAATATTAGAAGAATATTGTGAAATGTTATCATAATAACAATGACTGGCTGTCTACCGTTAAACCATTGATTGTGTTATTCAAAATCATACTAACACATTTTTTAGACATTACTTGATAACAATGACATGTTTTGTTTTTCAATCCAGTTCTTTGTTCCATTATTATGATGTTTCCTCAAATACAATAGGAACACGTGACTTTGACGTATTATAGTAAGATTTTAACATGATAGCAACGAAGATAATATTCTGTATATTTAACACGAACCTTAAATGCGATGATTGGCTCTCCATACATATCTTTCATTCTTCTTGTATCGTTTTTTGCCACTTATTTATTTATGATGCTGGTTGATGATTAATGAATATTCATGATCTCTTCGTTGTAATTCAGTTTGTGTCGTATTTGCTTTAACCCAATTGTTTATTATGAAGCCTCAGGTTTACCAATATTACCCAAGCCCCGTCCCGCAAAACTGAATATATTTACATAACTACAAACACAGATTAACATATAAACATGGTAGAAATCACTTCGTTGCAGTATCTGTTTATGATATTAGATATTTCCAAGGAAATAAATATTCCTTTATTTAGTAATTGTTCTTGGTATCTTCCGTATTCCTGTATGCTTGTACAAATGTATAATTTTTGCAACGAAAAAAACTTGTTCCCTTTGAGGCGATCCTGGTCTCTCATTGTGATACAATTACAACCGATTCATCCCATTTATCTGATTATATATCATAAGTTCATATCATAGAATCTAATAATGAAATTATTGATATGTATTGATGTTGTAATACCAATGGAAGCAATACAAGAAAACTAATCAGAGAAATATTGTCAACAGTGTTATCTTTATGTAACATGTAGACTATGTACTAACTTGTTCTGGAAACAAGTTTTGGTCCCGCCTGACCTCAGATGACCTTTAACATAAATTTAGTTAAACCGGTAGATAATATGAATATAAACTAGGTATGATTCTGGCCAAGTTACGTAAGTTTAAATATAATTTGATTTCATTCAAACCAAACTAGAATCTATTTAGAACGGTTTAGCTGCTCCAAAGTCTTGTTTTTGTTTGTAATTCAAAAGCAAAATAGTTTGTGTCTCACAATTGAATGTATGATTCTGTATCGTTTTATTTTTATGACTGAGTAAATGGCTTATTTTATCCTTCATGGTGTGACTTTGTGGTCTGAAGTGCAAGAGATATATACGGAAGCGTATAAGTGCCATCACATCACAAAGAAATAACTTAACAAAATACAGAATATTGTTACTTTGACAACTTAGTTCTCGTCAAAACACAGCAAAATGCTATTTTGAAGAGATAATATATCTGGTGAACGCAACAATTTCTTGCAAAATGTTCGAATGCTGACTTATTCTAAGTCTGCAATGCAACAAAATATTGCAAATTGTCATTTTGATGAGATAATATATCTGGCGAACGCAACAATTTCTTGCAAAATGTTCGAATGCTGACTTTTTCTAAGTCTGCAATGCAACAAAATATTGCAAAATGTCATTTTGATGAGATAATATATCTGGTGAACGCAACAATTTCTTGCAAAATGTTCGAATGCTGACTTTTTCTAAGTCTGCAATGCAACAAAATATTGCAAAATGTCATTTTGATGAGATAATATATCTGGCGAACGCAACAATTTCTTGCAAAATGTTCGAATGCTGACTTTTTCTAAGTCTGCAATGCAACAAAATATTGCAAATTGTCATTTTGATGAGATAATATATCTGGTGAACGCAACAATTTCTTGCAAAATGTTCGAATGCTGACTTTTTCTAAGTCTGCAATGCAACAAAATATTGCAAATTGAAATTTTTAACAGTTAATATATCTGGTGATAGGTACAATTTCTTGCAAAATGATCGAATGCTGACTTTCTCTAGGTCTTCAATGCAACAAAATATTGCAAATTGTTATTTTGATGAGAGAATGTATCTGGTGAACGCAACGATTTCTTGCAAGATGTTCGAATGCTGACTTTTTCTAAGCCTGAAATGCAACAAAATATTGTAAGTTGTTATTTTTATGAGATAACACATCTGGTAAACGCAACAATATCTTGCAAAATGTTCGATTGATAACTTTTTATAAGTTTGCAATGCAACAAAATATTGCAAAATGTTATTTTGAAGAGATAAGATATCTGGTGAACGCAACAATTCTCTT
>JAIPMN010182428.1:0-12808 GCA_020650975.1 Apostichopus californicus
ACTCAAATATTTAACATATTGATCACAATTTGCTCTGTATTATTTAATTTTCCCTATACACTTGTTTCACTCTGGTTTCCTTTCTTATTAATTCCATGCATACCATTATATTTTCTTTTTATCCTTTCTTCTACAATTATTATTTTCAAAAAAAGAAGAAACAAATAAACAAATTCTACTTTAGAAAAAAAGGAGTTCTTAAAAGACTAAACTCAACATCAGGAAGGCCTACCAACGATTGAAAACCAGACAGTGTCTAGACGTGACGTATCTATCGCTTGGTACTTGTTTGTCAGTAAATTCCACGTGTTTTTATTAAGGACGCGCGCGTCTATTCCATTGAATACAACTTCTTTTCATTGTATTGTTCAAGTATTTGATTGACAGGTGTTAAACAAAAGAAACTGTTAAGGGCCGGTCACACTACAGCGATATCGGATCGGAAACTGATCCGATATAAAATCGCTCCTATAAATCGGATCGGGGAACAGGTCACACTACAGTGATATTTAAACGGAGTGCGTTTTCTAAGTAGCAACATGTATGCGCGCGTACGTCTGAACTTCAATGCAACTCAGTTAATTAAGTGAGAAACATGGCAGACAACGAAATAGACGAAGATATGCTCCTCTATCAATTATGGAAGAGGAACCGTGAGAGATGTCCCCGATTGTGGGTACATGCTATAAATGAAAAGCGGGAGGAGCTCGGCGAGTACCACACTCTGGTAAGAGAACTTTCTAGCCACGAAGACAAGTTCTTTAATTACTTCAGGATGAACGAGGACCAGTTTGAGCACATTTTGGACCTCGTACAAGATGACCTCAAAAGACAGGTGACACAGCTCAGAAAACCAATTTCTGCTCGTCAAAGATTTGCGATTTGTCTCAGGTAAGCATGCGTTGATATTGCAGTAATGAAGTCTACCAATAAACGGCAACACTTGCCGCTTTAAAATAATTGATTATCTTCACCGTAGCGAAATTTTTTCATGCGACATCAGGAAAGGAAGTATAGGTATTAAAAGACGGGAGATTGAACAGGGCAACAAGCTGGAGATCTTGGAATTCGGAGTCTACGCTTACACCGGGTGAATTGGCAGGCCTCCTTAAAAATAAATGTGATACACCATTGTAAACATCTAATCTGGCACTGTGCCAGACCTTGCTACCGCGTCCAAGTAAAAAAAAAAGTGGGGGGGGGGCATGCAGGAAATGTGTAGAATGTTTGAAACTGACACGGGGCCGCTCCAGAGAGCGTCAAGCAAAGGCTAGGACCGCCAGGGATAGACCTCATCTAGCTGAAATACATCAATTAAACAGTTGGCCAGGGACTATTGAACACATGTAATCTTCGTTTAAATCACTGGCCTCACATTTCATGTTCCTTGATTAGTCAAATGACACCTGATAATTTGTTGAGACTAATTCTTAAATGAAAAAAATAGATATGCTTACAAGAATACGACAAAGTTTCATATCAAATTCATTTGCTTTATTTTCATTCTCTTCATGACTTTTCCACTTGTTTGCATTAACGTGGCATTTCAAAATCACAAATTATCAAAGGGTGGATCTCATACATTTAAATTGCAATTGAAATGTGCAAGATGTTCATGCTTGGGTATAAAAATAAAATGCCCACATATATCAATGTGGCATTGTCTAATTTTCTGGCTACTTAGAGAGAGGTGCAAAAGGATACATTGTTGTTGACCATGTGCCTTTCTAGGACTTCCTGTAAATTAACATTTGACATTTGGTAAAAGAAATAGTACAACACTCTCTACAACCGGCCAGAATTACTGAATTTCAACCAGAAATCAAATTATTTAATGATTCCCTGCCTTATGGAAAGTAACATTCACCTCTCATATGTAGTTTGGAACTTGTTACTATTGTTGATCAACAAGGGTGTTACCTGGGTAATCAGACTTACTCAGCCAATGGAAGAATTGAAGGCTGATAAGAGCAAAATTTCTTTCACAGTAATACAGGACAGTACAAATTCCTCTCAAACCTCAAACCTCAAACCTCTGACACCCGTCTCAAAATTCCTAAGAGACATTGATGGAGTACTGAAGTTAACCTTTAACCTCTCAGCCACATGCTACTGAAAGAATGAACCACAAACCTATAATTTCAAATTTGTATTGTAATGTTTGCAGAATGTTTTCCTTCAAGAATATGTCAACAATATGGTGAACCGATCAATTAAAAGATGATGGCTCTTTTAAAGTTCCTCTTGAACCCAGAATTAAAAAAATCCTGTGAAACAGAACTTCTCTTGAGAACACGCATATGAAGAGTGCCAGAAGACTAAAATTGCCTGAATTGACACAAATTTTGCACAACATGTACTTCCATTCATGCTCTTAAACATGAAAGCTACAAAAACCAGACCCTGATTGATAACATATCAAAAAAGATGTTCTGCTTTTGCAGTTTGGCACTTTTCCTGAAGGAGAACATTCTCACGGATTGATATAGACTCTAATAGGAGTATGCCATCCTAAGAGCACTGCTGTCTGTAAAGGAAACTAACTATGGGATGCCAAAAGGGAAAGTATGGGTTCTTAAATAAATGGATTTCCACTCCACTATATAAATTTGCCAATCATTTCGAGACTGACCTATTTAATAGAAATATAAAAATACAAAATGGCAAAAATGGAATAAATAAAATCGTCATTATAAGAAAGATGATATCGATCGGCTTCTTCAAATTCATCTGCTGATATTTTTGATGCAATTAATGGAGTTGACTGTATTCTGATCTTTTCAAGGCTCTGAGGGTTGATCTAACATTTTTATTTCTGCTCTGTGAATTATCTGATGAATTTCAAATTTAATTTCTGATTGGAGGTGCATAGGGAAATTACGCACTGTGCATGCCATTGATATGAAGAAGTGATCGATATCATCTTCCTTAGTCAGAAGTTGCCTTTTCTCTTTAAAATATTCGAGGATGAAAGAATCTGTCTCCAGATTCTGCTCCTTCCTTTTACGGGTAGGCACCTTGGGAGATGGAATGCAGGGAGAGTGGATTGGTGAAGTACTCCCACATGCTTCCTCTAATGCCATATCCAGTTCTGCGGACGTGGATTTAGTATCTGATAGAAGATGATCCACAGATCTGCTTTCTTCCAAGTTACCACACGTTCTAAATGTAAATTAAAAAATAACATAAAATAAATTAAAACATATTCAATGACAATCATCCATTGAAAATCAAAGGGATTATGAAAAGCAAAACAGTAGAGTATAATTGTGCCAAGTACCATCCAAACTACCACCCTACAGTTCTTTTATTATCTTTGTCAACAAGCAAATTTCAACTAAAATCTGGTTTTACCCAATTCCATAGAAATTGAAACACCACAGAAAATGTTGCAATTTATGACCAAGGTTTTTGCAAGAAAACATGAAGGTGATAACATATAACCTTAACAAGAACTTTAATTTGAAGTTTGTCAAGCTGAGCCTACTAACTACTTTGCAGATTTCCATGAATCAAATACAAAATGAGAGCTACAAACACTTGTTTACAAAGATAATATAGATTCATTAGGTCAATATTGAATAATCATTATTGCTCTTCTCTTTGATAATGCATAGCAATGACTTACTCTCGTTGTTTAAGGAAAGGCAATAAGAACTGCAGGACATCAGCGTATCGGTATTTTTTTATTTTCCTGTATTCGTCCCCAGACTTGTGGCCCTTCATTTTTTTTATTATAGTTATTGAAGGCATTTCTAAGGTTCATCCACCTTTTCTGCGCTGCCTCCCCTATTTGAAAAGAATAAATAAATATTTTACTTGAAAGTAACATAATTAGAACAATGAATTTCTGTATTTTTTGTCTTTCCATTGCTAGGTTTTTGGCTACAGGAGACTCGTACAAGTCGTTTGGATTTAGTTACAGGGTTGGAAAATCCACCATAGTTGGCATAGTTCCGGAGACGTGCGAAATACTCTGGAGAAAGTTACAACCACTGTACATGCCCGTTCCAAAGAGAAAGGATTGGGAGACAACAGCCGAAGGATTCCTCAATAGATGGCAATTCCCAAGCTGCATTGGTGCAATTGATGGCAAGCATGTGGTTATCCAGGCACCACCAAATTCATGATCTGTGTTCTTTAACTACAAACACACTTTTCTGTAGTTCTCATGGCTATTGTAGACCACATGTACTGTTTCACCGTCATCGATGTTGGTGCTTTTGGGTCATGTAGTGATGGAGGGATTTTTGCCAGGAGCCAAATAGGACGGCAAATGGACAGCAATGAGCTGAACATACCTCCATACCAACAGCTCCCTGGAGCTCCTGAAATAGGAAAGCTACCTTTTGTTGCTGTGGGTGATGAAGCTTTCCCATTGAAAATTAATTTAATGAGGCCTTATCCTGGACAGCACCTATGTGAAGGGAAGATAATTTACAATTATCGCCTTTCACGGGCCAGGAGGGTCGTGGAGAATGCCTTTGGAATCCTTGCAGCCCGTTGGAGGATCTACCAGAGGAGGATTCAGCTGCAACCACAGAATGTGGATAAAAGTATCAAAGCAACCTGTGCCTTGCACAACTTTTTACAGAAAACTTCACAATCCGCACAGATGACACAAACAAATGAGACTGTAAATGCTCAGGAGAGTGCAGTCCGTTTGCAAGACATGCAAATGAAAGGTTGCCATGCTAGCCATGAGGCTATTAATACAAGAGAGAAGTTTCAGCAGTATTTTAATTCAGAAGCTGGTTCTGTACCATGGCAGAGGTCATCATGCTTTGGCAACGTTTAATAAAAGTACTGTTGAAATTGTGTTATTTTCACTGTCATATATCACCATTTACAAAGTTAACTTTATCCTTTTTTGAAGGAAGGTGTGGTGAGGTGGTGTAGAAAAGTTTACCTTTCTTTCTTTTCTTTTTTCTTTCTTGAGTGACACTAGATTTCAATTCTGTCAATAGATATTAAACTGATTACACATTTTGGATGCTTACTCATTCTTTCCTCTGTCCTGCTCAAAGAATTACACTGGCGAGAACATGTGGGCCTATTTAAGAATGTATTTTGAGAGATAACAATCTCCAAGCGCTGGGTCGACCGAGTATAGACTTCCCTGCTTTATGAGTCCTGCACTGCCAGCCTAGCCTGTTGCAATTGGCTGCACAAAATCTTACCTGGCATAAAACAACAGAAAGGGCTAGGGGCCTAGGCCTATTACTAGTACTATGCACTACGCCTACTAGTAGCATGGACACTGCGAAGTTCTGACACCTAAGCCTTCAAACACCCCAAAACTGTAACTTCCTTTTATTGACAAATATGTTAGTACATACTGTACTGCATACCGGTCATTTTGGAGAGAAAATAACTGTAGCCTGTTTTTCGTGAAATTGGCTCTTGCTTGTAGGTTGTCATGGTGAAATTGTGTATTTCTTAGGATTAGAATATACAGTTGAAACATGTACTGAGAGCCACTTCCACGAAAAGCAACAAACTTCACTTCGAGTTTGACTCGGCTAGTCCTTGGCAGAGTAATTTGGAAAACAAGTTTTCACACATCCCTCAATAAAACAGTGACTTTGCCTACCATAACCACAAGCTTAGAATGATTAATTCATGAAAGGTTGCGAGTGTTGTCGAATTTTAGTATCGTTCTCTGATTGAGAGCAGCAGCAAACAGATGCAATGTTGCTGGTCGCCCCGAGGATGAAGGTCAAAATGTTTATAGGCCTATTAATATAATACTAATAGCATAGTTGTCGCAATACAATACAATAAACCATATTCCTAGGTACTACAAAGACTACACTAAAATGCATGATATGCCAGTTCATTTTGTGGGTTTTTCATATCACGAAAACCATGTACTTACCATTCATACCGACATTTCTCCCAATTGAGTCCCATATATCTCTCTTCCGGGTAGAATCCTTACAATTCTGGTCGGTTTTGTCGTATAGTGAGGGATTCAACCTCACAAATTCAACCAATTTCTCATATTCGTCGTCCGCCATAATAATTGGTGGCTAGTTAGGCACTTACAAAATTGTGACGTCAATATAAACAAAGGCGCTGATTGGACAAAACTGCGCAAATCGGATAGTCGTCGGATAAAAATCGCTCTGTTGACCGATCATAAAATATAAATTGGATCGGACTACTTTATCGGAAGACAATCCGGACCGATATCGTTGTAGTGTGACCGTCCTAATAGGAAACCCACTGTTCCGATTTTTTCTGTAAATATCGGAATCGGATTCCGATCCGACATCGCTGTACTGTGACCGGCCCTTTAAACTATTGAAAGTGTCAGTACAGTCAGTGTACATCTTAAGCAAGAAAGAAAATCATGAAATCAGTTCAATAGACTTTTGCAATAAAACAAAATGTGTACTGAGTAGAAAAGAGAGGAAATTGTTAACGTACAGATGTATGATATAAATGTGTACAGTATTGGGCATATATGACAGGTTAGATTTTGCAAATGGGAATATTTGGACACACAATGTAGAGTATATAGAGATATGATAAGGGTTATTGGCCTTGTAGGTTTGGAAGGGAGGGTCGTGGATTGGGGAAGGGAGGGGGGTTGTTTGGTAAGGGACAGGAAAACACTGCGACGTTAGTAAGGATCACATTAAAATCTTAGAGATTATTCTTTACACATATGTACTGTGTTTGTTTCTACTGGTATGTACTGCAAACAATGAGAATCGTAGAGAAAAAAATATATACGTGATTTTGAGTGTTATTTACAGATAGACTGTTTTAATGGCCTCTACTGTGTGGGGATTGACTGTAATGTTATGTCGGTTAATAAAATGCATATATCAAGAGTTGTTTGTCGCATGGCCGGGGGGTGGGGAGGGGGAAGGGTTGGAGTAGAGGAGGTGGCGACAGGCTGATCAGAAGGGACGGACAATAACAGCATTACAGGAGACCTTGCTGAGTGTGTGTGTTTGAGGGTTAGTGTGTGTGAAGAAGGGGGGAGGGGATTAGTGTGTGGGGGCGGGGGGCAATGGGTGTTGTAAACAAGATAAGTTTTCAAGTGTTATAACATAGATTAACGAAATGGGGTAAGTGGTCTAGCATAGTTTGGTAGGGGAGGTGGGGGTGGGCGAGGGTGAATTAGGGAACGTTTTGGGTAGAATAGTTGAGAGAGGTGCCGTATTAATAGATGAGGCCAATTACGATATGTTTAATAATTTATGTCACTGTCTTGTTTTCACTTTAAAATAAATGTGCATTAATAATCAGTTTATTTATAAACTATTTAAAGAAAATGTCCTGCTGGTAAAGAGGAAAATATTGAGCTTTAGTATAACAAAATCTCCATATTTTTCCGTTCTAATCTGTTCCTTTAATGTTAATTTACTTCATCAAAGTTTGTGTTTATTTATTTTGTGTAGATTTTGGCAAAACGTCTATTTTCATACTCTAAGATGATGATAATTTGAATTATTTATTCCCAATATCTTGGTCTAATTGCATCCTTCTTTTTTGTTATTGTTTCAATGAGATATATTATTTTTTTACATTTAAGCTAGGGACTCCTATCTCCTTATTTTGATACATTTCATATTTTGATGAATTTATCGTTAAAACTTATGTGTTTCTCGTCTCATTTGGTCTTTATTTTATTCTCCCATTAATCATATTCCTCACCTGATGACTGTTCTTACATTGTTAGTTTATTTATTTATTCAATTTCTTCTTCATTTGTTTTGTTTACTTCTACAATTATCTAAACCTATCAATAAAAGCCTTCAGTAAATATTAAATATAACTATATTAATAATTCCTATCTTGTTTACATCATTTTAATATTAATTAGTTAATTTATTAATTACTAATATTATTTACATATTTATTAATTGTACTTACATCACTTTCTTGAATCTTTGAGAGTGTTGTAGATAGTTTAATATTCCATTAACTTCATGTTTATTCATTTCTCTCCCTTTTCTCTGTCTGTATTACCATATTCTCTATTGATGTTATGATTGGTAGAGAGAGACCAGAGGAGAGGATAATGTTCCCATCTTCATCAATCTTACTAAAGGACCAGCCTAGAGTCACACTGAATATGGGAATCTGAAGAAAGGAAAATAATAAATATAATTAATATAATTAATATCATCATGTTTGTTAACAGGATAAATACTTGAAAATAATAGCATTATAATTCATTTAGGAAGATTAAACTTTATTTTTGTTTTCATGTCATATTAATAAAATAATATTTGTTTAATTTCATCTTATATTGTTGTTGTTTTGTTAATTATTTAATTATTAGTGGTTGGAATTTGTAAAAATTGGATCATTTTATCTGTGAAGTTTGTTTTATCTTAGCTTTATTTTTGTTTTTATTGCTAGATTTTAAAGGGTTAACAAGAGGGTTAGGTTTATCACAGAGATCAGTCATTGTTATTTCTGTAGAATGAATTAACGGTGTGTAAGAGGGGTGAGGGATGGACGGTACAAGGGATGTCAGGGGTGTAAGGAGGGGTGTGTCATGGTAAGGAAGGGTGTGTTAAGGTTTAGTGATATTTGGTCGGGGTATTAGGAGAGTTGTCTTAGTGCCAGGATATGGTTTACCCTCGTTAATGTTATGTTGTTATTGTCAAAGCGTGTGCAAGGGGTGAGTGATAAATGGACCGATGGGTGTCATACTGGGTAGGGATGGGTGTGATAGGTGTAAGGAGGGTGCTTAAGGGTGGTGGAGCATGGAGACTGCATAAACATATTTAATGTGATTTGTGTTTGATAGGGGCATGAGTTGGGGGGGGGGGGTGTATGACCTGGAACTGATATGTTCAAAATTATGAAAATTATGTAAATTATGTTGTATTTATGTAATTTGTGATGGGAAGACCTGACTGAGGTGGGGTTGGTTTTTCAGTGAACTGTTTAGTATTATACATTTTATATTTAGGTATCAGTTTGTTATTGAGATATTCTAGTACTTAGGTATGTTTATCAATCACTTCATTTATCTCTGTTGTTATTTAAATGTTAACTTAAACAAAAGCAACATATTCGGCCGAGTAGCTAATACAGGTTACAATGCATTGACCCTTTCTGTTTTAAATTATTATTTTATACTTCACTTTCTGAGAAGATTTTGAAAGATAAAATTAATCAAGCTAAGATAAACAGGAAGTATTGCTGAATAGAAACCTTGAAAAAGGATTTCAAAATGAGTATTTTTTGTTTATTATCCTACACACTCTATCCAGTAGTTTATTATTTTATTTATATTTATTTGTTTGTATTTAGGATTCTGTCTTATCTTGAGCTTACAAATATATATCAATTTAAACCTGTATTTACTTGTTCTAATTTAAACAGTTTACTAATTAATAATTAAAGCGATCTAACCTCTTATTAAGACATTCAACGATTGTATATAATTTTAACTTGTATTGATTGATGTATTCATTCAATATATCCCTTTATGTTTACTTACGTCATGATTGGATGCTTCCACCAGGAGCTCTATGACTGACCTCTGTACAGACTCACTGGTGTCTTTGTGGATGATCAAACCATCAGAACACATCTCTGTAATAGTCTGGATGTCATCGGGCTATTGAAATAAATATTACTAATGATTTAATTGAATAATATTAATGTAAAATCAAAGCGTTAAGGAGACAATGACATTTGGTTTTAATAGCCTAGATTAATAAATTGGTTAATTCAGCAGATATTTGAAACAAAGTTTAAAATTAGTTAAAGTTTTCTGTTTCGATATCACGATATGTATGTTTGAATTCCTGCACAGTGAAGCTCTCACACTAGGTTTAATGGGTTTAAAGATCATTACTTTAAATGTGTTAAGATTAATGAATGCATCTAGAAAGGTAAGATTATGTGACCTCATAATCTTAATTATATTGGGAAAAATAATGAACAACATTTTCCACGGAAATTTTTACTAACAAACTGTTTTTTGGAGAATCTCTTTAATTCGAAGTACAATAACAGTTGAGTGATTATTCTAATTTAATCAGATTAAAAGAAAAAAATCAAGCAAAACAAAGGAGGATTTTAAAGAACACGCGACATGATGACTTTACATGACTTCCACCGAGATACATTTCCTGGAATAATGAAATTAATCAGCTCCAAATAAATGTATCTATAATTAAGAGCAAGATATTGTAAGAATCATATCGTCTGTCACCGGATTATTTCATACCGGGACGCAATATATGTTTATAACTCTCAAGGATGCTGGCTTTTTATGATTATGTTTTGAAAAATGATCGACCCCTCAACCACGTCACTGTTCTGCATGTTACTAATAATAACAGTATAACAGGGAAATGTGAAAGAAACTTACATTATTAATGATTATAAATTACTAAAAAATACCCAATATTACAAACCTTCCTCCATTGACCAGATATCAGATCAAGGTAACGAGCTTCATTCGATGATATTACTGTATTAATAGATGAAATAATAAAATCAATAAATTATCATAAATGACATATTTTAGACAATACCTAAGATTCAATATCATTTTGTTTCACATACTTATAGTGTTAACAGTCAGAGGTAATGTACCTGTACTAGAGGGGTCGAATATCAGTAAACTGAACCATTGAAACGTGCTCTCTATATTTTAATAAGTATAAAGTACTAACAATTAAGTCACTAGTAATCCAACTAATAATTATATTCTCTATGTTACCTAATACTTCCAACTTACTTCACAGTCCTTATTTTACAGGCTAACAATAATATATTAAGTATCTCAAAACATTAAATCTCTAAGATATTATTTTAATATATATTTAGGGACTTGATAGAAAGCTGACTTAAATCAGCTCAAGGAACTCCAAATAAGGAGGAACTTTTAGGAAGCCCACCCCCCCCTTCTACCAACCCCCACACAGGAATAGTGTGTTTGTTGTATGCAAGATCTACCCCTGGCTCCTTAATCTAGATTAATTCTTACCAACAAATATCTCATTAAACTAGCCCCCCCAAGCTCCCACCTCCACCCCCTCCCCAACACTTCCCTCTCTTGTCACAGTTCTGTGAAACATTGCAATAAGAGCAATCTACTTCATCAGTAATTCTTTTAATTCTTATGTAAACATCGTACCTTTAATATTCCTTGATTTTAATTCTCCTGGTATGATGTCTGGATTGATCGATGACGGCAGTTTACAGTTATTAAGCCTTCAAAGGTAAAGAAAGCAGGGAAAGTATATATTAAATATTTATAAATTAAATGAATATCTGATGTCATCATTGTAATAAATAACATGAAGGTCAATGAATTTGCCTTTTCCTTTGTTTTGGTAAAAAAAAAAAAGCTGTTGACAAGTTAAAAGTATCAGATAAATATTTACGATGGCCAAACAACCCTTCTATCACCCCTCATTTGCCCCCCCCCCCCCATTAACATTTGCTGATTTGCTATTTTTAACTATTTATATTTAATAATAAAAAATTGCGTAAACTCTTGCAAATATTCTTAAGCTTATTACAAATAATAGTATTTGAAAATAAACAATACTTTTTCCGTTTGCCATAAACTTGATAATCTTTCCATGTTTCGTTTTAGATTTTTAAGTAATAATTGATCTTTATTTTTTTTTTTGTAGTTTTAGTTTGTTTATAAGTTCTAAAGTTATTTGTTGTTCCTATTATACTAAAAATCACCCCCCCCCCAACCCCACCAAACTCACCATGTTTCATCCTAACGTGTGGAAAAGACTAACGATGTGCTGTACACTACACACATAGTAGTGAAATAAAATGTTAACATATTTCCCAGCTTAAAAATAATTCCAAATATTGCAACATTTCAAACCGCACGTCTCAACACAAGACTTGTAAATAAAAAAAAAATAAAAAAAATGCCACTGCACAATACCATTACCTTATACCCTCCTATGTACCCCATACGTTTACCCTCTGACTACCCCGTTTCCCCATCTTACCCACATATTATCAGCCAAGGCCTGTTACGATGTTTTCTCCTTACCATAGTTCCTTGAATCTTGGTGACTTTATTCCATAATTAATTAATCCGATCACTTCTTCTTCTGTAAATTCTTGTTTCTGTTTTCCTGCATTGATGGTTATCCTCTCTACTGATGATAGGCTTGATAAACTAAGACCGGACTCAAGTCTGATATCTTTACTGTCAAATCCACTGAAGGACCATTGTAGGCGTAGATGAGATATTGGAATCTGAAGAATAGGAAAGAAAGATCACATGGATAAATACGCATGACGAATATCCAACGTATATAGAATAGAACGCAAAAATGCATAGAAAAGCTATGAAATTAACCATTTTCTTATTTTCATAATATTAGGAACTTTATTTCATTTAAAAAAAAGAAGATGAAGAGTGGTAACTTATATCTAACTTGCTTGCCAATAGTAACAATTAAAAAAGCATTATATAGTGATGATTTTATTAAAATAAAGTGCGCAAGCTGACGAAATTCAGATAAAAGTAAAAAACAATATCATAAACATTTATTATTGGTCTGTATTATTATATGTAGCACATGCATTTTTACTATTTCTGTAGTTTTCATAATTTATGCTATTATTGTATTCCTGTCAGTCAGTGCATTAATACATTCCTACAGCCACACTAACGGAGACTTGACAACGTTCCTGCCGTGAGTGGCCCTCTACAATGAGTTTCCTTCCGGGGAGATACAGCGCATCTCGATACGTGTGTTTATCATATAGGCATAGGCCTATACCCTACTTGCAATCAATTTGTAATAATAAAGATAAAATCATTTCCAATCATTGTAAT
>JAIPMN010182430.1:0-10124 GCA_020650975.1 Apostichopus californicus
CGTTATATTTACACCTTTCTTTGTCGGATAACATTTACCAAACTCTCTGTATCGTATGTGCTCACGTAGACTGATGAATGTCTTCCCCGTCCAACGAGATAAGCCTATCGTTTTGAAAGGTTTTTCAAGCGTGTTAGTTTCATTCTCAGGTTGTAAATGATGTTTGTCATATATTGAACGTGAAGGCAAAGGGTTCTTTTCAACTTCCTTCAACGCATTACTAATATGCGTGATTAAACATTTTAGTTCAGCCCACTGATTGACGGATAAAGTAAGCCCTGATTTCCCTGGTAGTAACGCATCACACCCATCCTTGCTATAAAATTGTCTTATGGTAACGTAAGCCTTGCCACGAAATATATGTAACTTTACGTGCGTATTGCCTTCGAGATGAAACAGAGTGCTTTTTACGTGACCCGCCATGCGGGATACAAAACGTCACGGCCAAACGGCACTACCGAACCATCCCATACTGACAAAACGAAACTCAGGTCAAGCGAGCCAAAAAACATAATCCCGCCGACCTGCTGAGACAAAACACCCAACCCCCCACTCAAACATTCAAAAAACTACAAAAGGACGACCAGCACGCAGCGAAACGAAAAACCCCTCCCCAGCACACCAGCGTCCAAAAAAGGCAGCCCCAGATAAACGACGAAAATCGCCTTCAATTTTAAGGCGAATGTCAGACTTCACCGCCTCCAGGACTGCCTGCCAACTGGCAAATTTCCCCCTGAAAACCACATTACATCTATTCCGCCAAACATGTTTTTTTACAATAGAGCAAACAAAAATAATGCGGTGCAACACCGCAACCGAACAAACTGGAGGGTCTACCCCATATAAAATAAAGCCCTGCCCTACCGACCATGAACGGTCTCCCGTAACACGGTCGGTCCAGGTCTGGAACCACTCCCATAAGTTTAATACAAAGCAACAATGCCAAAAAACATGAGCGGTACTCTCTAAGCTGTCACAGCCGGTCCTTGGGCACAGTCCATCACCCAATCGCCAATGATATCTTTTTAGGTTCGTCACCAAGGCACCGTGTGCAATTCTCCATGCAAGATCACGGAGCCTGCAACCGTTCAGCCTTGAATGCACCGAACGCCATACTTCGGCAGAATGACGTCCCTGGACAAAAATTGCATTCAAGGCCCTATCCCGCAACGAATTGTGAAACAACTGGTTAAATAACAAAAAGGTAAATTTACTTCCCAGATGAACCACCCCTAACCCACCCTTCTCCAGTTTTTGGTACATTACCGCCCTATTGACAAGCTCTGTACCACCCGACCAAATAAATGAAAATATCGCTCTCTCCAACCGCACCAGGACGCGACGCGGAATTGGATACACCGCGCCGGGTACCACAAGATGGGCGAAACAAAACGATTAATTACGGTGACTTTCCCTAGGATCGAAAGCCAGCGGGTGCCAAAAGTTTCGAGCCTGCTCTCAAGTACCTCAGCCCTCTTGTTCCAGGTTACATCACAAGGTGCATCACAGCCGAACCATATACCATTCATTTTGATATTTTGATCCGACCACGATGCACCGAATGGCAAGTCTCTGTATCTCCAGCTACCAAGGCGAAGGCGCTTTGTCTTTTCCGGATTCAACTTCGCCCCGGTAGCTCTCTCAAAGATAGATAAACCCTGCGAGAGGGCACGAAAGGAGCCCAGACTCGAAACAACACACGTGACGTCATCTGCATATTGAACGCATTTCACTTTGGCACCCCCTGGCACAACGAATGGAACAAGTCTGGAGTCCCTTTCCAACCACGAGAGAGGGACTCGCTAAACAAAACATAAAGTAATGGAGACAGAGGGCACCCCTGGCGCACCGCCCTCTCTACGTTAAAAACCTCCGAACAAAACCCATTAACAATAACAGAACTGAAACTTTCCTGATACAAAACAGAAATCCATTTACGAAAATTTGGGTGCAACTTAAATGTCTTCAATACATTCATTAAAAAACCGCGATCCACCATGTCAAAGGCCTTCTGCTGGTCAAGAGAGACCAATGCACATGGCAGATCACGCTCAATAACAAAGTCGGTCAAGTCGCGCATCAACCACAAGTTCTGCTGGATGCAATGACCCTTCACTGCACAAGTCTGGAGATCACCAACAAGATGCGGCATAGACAGTGCAAGGCGGTTGCACAAAGCCTTAGCCAGCAACTTGTAGTCCATATTTAACAAGGTGATCGGACGCTTGTTATGAGGATCCAAGGGGTCCCCAGACTTGGGCAGCAAAGTAATCATGCCCAGACGTTGACTTTGGTTTAACAGTCCGTTTTGGAAGGCGTCCTCGAAGACGGCTCTGATGTCGGGTCCTATTATTGCCCAGAAGGTTCGGTAGAACTCCGTCGGAAGCCCGTCCGAACCCGGGGACTTGCCATTCTTCATCTTCGAAAGCGCCTTCCAAAGCTCAACAGTGGTTATTCCGCCCCCCCCCAAAAAAAAATATCATTGACATCGTGGGGAACAGTTTTTGAGATTCCCCTCAATAATTCGGCCTGTGCCGACAAGTCGACATTTTCACGCGTAAACAAACTCGAATAATAATCTTGATATACGCGGACAATGCCGTGAGGGTCACTAACCACGGTCCCATCAGTAGCGCGCACAGAGTGGACGCGTCTGTCACCCGCCGATGAGCTAACGGACTGGTAAAACCTCAGTGAAAGGGCGCTCCTCAGCTTCCACGGGCACCGTGGTACGTTTCATCGAGATAAGTCTGCAAAGCGGTGACAGCCGAAGGGTCGCCAAACTTCACCTCCGCGCACAGCTTGGAGAATTTTTTTCTTCGACGCCGTGCGCGGGTCACGCAATACTGAATTGCGTAGCGTTTGATGCGCAACTTTACATCATCCCACCATTGGGATGTAGTGACAAAGGCCGGCTTCAAGGTTTGCCATCCTTTGTACCTGGTTTCGAAACCTTGGCGGAACTCTTCCTCGCCAAGTATCCGACAGTTAAGCTTCCATAGGCCCCGCCCGATCGGGAAAATGGAAGGCAAAACAAACCGTGCTACAACGGTGTCATGGTCAGAGAGCGGACAGCTCAGTGTCACGCAACCCGAAAATTTAAAACTAACGGGCGCATACACTCGATCTATCCTGGAGGCATCTTCCCTGTTAGGCCTCACCCACGTGTACCCCGTACTACACGGGTGCATATGCCTCCAGACATCGGCTAAATGGTGTGCCGAAGTAAATCTGTCCAGTTCTGTAATCCCAGCGTCAGGACTAGCAGACACAGAAGCCCCGAGTCTGGGACACAGTTAAAGTCTCCGACCATGACACATGGTGCACTACCAGTAACAAAGGAAGGCAGCGTGTTAAAAAAATCTCGTCTAGCAGAAGGCCGATTGGGAGCATACACTGTGCAAAGGGAGATGTTACCCTGTGGATACTTGAATAAAATGCGAACCAATCGGCCCTCGTGATCCGTCTCCACCCTAGTGGCACAACCCGCCTGACGAGGTGACAGAAGGATGACAGTGCCACAGGATGAAGACGAACCAAACGAAGCATGCAGCCCACCACCCCACTCATAAGCCCATAGAGGGACATCTTCTTCCAAAATGTGTGTTTCTTGCAGGCAAACGCAGTCGACCTCCATTGACTTACAATACTGGAAAATGCGACTGCGCTTGCGATGATCCCTCATGCCATTCACGTTCAAAGTGGCAACTGATAGTGTATGGGCCATGAGAGGGCAAAAGGGGCAAACTACGCCGACGACGATTCCGTTAGCTTCAAGCGCGCTCTAGACGACATATCATCGTCTGAGTCGTCACTTGAGGCCGACCTTTTTAGAGAGGGTTCCCCCATCTCGTCGTACCAGCTCGTCCCAGTGGCACGTTTCGGCTCGATGATCACCGAGTCTCCGGAGTCGCTGTCAGACAGAGCCTCCGGAGACCCAATGACCACCGAGTCCCCGGAGTCACCGTCAGACAGAGCCTCCGGATCTGGCGATATCGGCGGCGGACTGGGGACGGAACTGGACGAGTTGATGGGGGAAGCTGCTGGAGACCCCGTGTCCGCTTCGCGGTGTGGTGGAGGCGGTGTGGGCACGGGGTTGGGGTCTGCAACGACGGGGGAGGGTGAACCAGGTGCGGAAGGTGAATCCTCCCCTGGTCCCCCCCCCCTCCTTGCGTGAAGCTTCCTTGGCGCCTTTGCTTGACCCCCACTCTTTGTCATAAAGACATAAGAGGAGGGACAAGCGCGAAAGACATGTCCCTCCTTCCCACAGAGTGAGCACACAACTTCGCTTGTGCAAGCAGAGTTATCATGCCCAAGACGAAGGCAACGCCCACACTTTTTGTTTGGGCAGCCCTTGGCTTCGTGCCCGGTCTCCCCACACCTGAAGCAGGTACGGGGCTGACCGGGGTAACGCACGTGAGCTTTATGCCCGGCAATAAAAAGGAAGGAGGGAATGTCCTGCTTCAGGTCGATCCGAACCTGTCGGTGCCCGTTCAAGACCCCAGGGGCCTGTGCGTAGGAGCACATTTTGGTAGCCTTGACAGCCCCAAACCGACCTAAAACAGTTGCGACAAGTTCCTGACGCACCTCTAGTCCTACGTGGATGACAGTTACCCATACGGAACGTTCGTATGGAGTAACTGTCAAACCATCGACACCACTCAGCAACGTGACACCCTTCTGCCGGGTCACGTCACTGGTAACACGTAGATCGTACGTATTACGACCCTGGAGAGCTTGCAAAGCGTCAACCTCTCCAGGCACAACAACACCCTTACTCTTCAAAATACTAAAAACTTGCACCTGTGGAACCGCTTGTTGACCGGTGAATCACGGCGCGATGCCATGATACCGAAGGTGGCTAGGCCACAGAGGAGTAACAAAAAACCTAAAGACAGGTTGGTTAAACTACAAACGATATTCGATAACGATATACGAACTGGCGCACACACGAACACAAGGAACACTAGCACAGGAGCGGGGTCCGCTAGACCGAAGGGTCCGCTAGACCGAAGGGTCCGCTAGACCGAAGGGTCCGCTAGACCGAAGGGTCCGCTAGACCGAAGGGTCCGCTAGACCGAAGGGTCTAAGGCTATGTGGGGTGCACATTCTCCACCATGGGGATGCGCCCTTATTACCACTGGCGCCGAAGCCCTAATAGTAATGAAATATTTTACCCATGGGTTTTCCGCTACAGGGAGTCGAATGGTGGGATCTTTAGGCCGATCAAAGCAATCCCTGAAAATATAGGGGCGATTTAATCACTGGGGGCGTTATAGGGCGCCACACAGACGATATTTCGAAAAACCGACTACGCCACCGTACGTGGGAGTAAATCCCGCCTCGGATGGTGACTCTGGCCCGTAGGAGTGGCCCGATATTGGCCCGCAATAAGGGGCCCGCAACATGTGCCCCCCATTTAAATACGCATAGGGGGGCCAATTAATTCACAATGGGCGCCATTTTTAGACATGCGCCATTTTGTTCAGGGTGGGGTCGGGTGATAGCCCCACCCGGGTCACGCCTCCCCCCCACCCGATTGGGACCGACCCCGACCCACCCCGGCCTCTGAGGGGTTGATTATGGTAGGGTAAGACACATGAACATGATGTACCCGAATAATTAACATGATGAACCCAAAAGTGAACATGATGTACCCACCTAAGTGTCCTAAATAATAAAGATGTACGAAATACAAAAATTCCCCCTCCCCAAGGGGTGCAATGGGGGGTGGGCGGTACATCGTTCGACCGACCTCGGTCCCCTCTATCATGTGTATGAATTTGGTCAGTTTGACATGCACAATAACCCAAAAGTGACCAATTTTTTCATCACGTGACCCGGGAAAGTAGGTCAAAGGTCACAAACATTTTTTGGACTATAGAGGGACCTACAACGTGCCACCCCCCCCCCAAATCTGAGGTAAATCGGCCATTCCTGTGATTTTTTTTCAAAATCGACAAAATATATGTAATTTTTTAAAACCTAAATCTTAAGATAGGAAAAAGTGGCCCCGCGCAAAACGACGCCCACCGAAAATGTGTTTGCTTGCTCTATCCAACGCCATAAAGATATCTGGCATAGCCCATTCCTACCCGGAGTTATATAGAATGGCGTTTGGACCCCGAAAAAATAGGTGTTTTTTATTTAACGATGTCTCAGTTTTTTATGGTGGGTCCCAATCATGGGGCTATAATCACTTTTGTCGGCCATTTTTAGCAACTGTGAGGGCACGCCCCGTAAGAAGAGAAGATTTCCTTTCGAACTAGCTATTATTCGACGATGTGGGAGGTCCGGCAGGCCAAAAAGTCTATATGATTTCGATTGGCGCATATCAAATGTCGCGCATATTTTGTGTAAGCGTATATAGGCTATCATATATTTTGTATGTCGCCAACTTTCGCACCCCTAATTCTAGAGATAGCAACTGGCTATCCGATAAATCTCTCCAGCGTTGAATAGACCAATTTGAGGTCTTTCACGAATGATGCGCCCGTGGACGACGGACGCCCCATGTGGCGTAGTGTGGCGCACAAGGGTCGTGTTTTTCAACTTTAAACCCAAATATCTCAAAGAACGGAAGGTCCGATATAATAAGAATATATCATATATCATATATAATATATAAAATATCTCCAGTTACCCTCACCTGGTTCAGCCCGCCAGCCGAGGTGGTTTACCGGGGTTGTGTCCGCTGTGCATGGCACAGCTTCTTGGAGCCACAGGTGTGAGCTGAGTGTAAGGTGGAGACCAATGACCGGTGAGCTATCCCAGAGGGATACGGCATCCTCACCTGCCAGAGGAACCACTCCTCCCTGAACACTATTTTTGTTAATATCTTTTTTTTTAAGATATATCTTTAGAGTGACATATTTTTTTTTTTATATCTTTTTATTTAAAGATAGCACTGAGTTCCTCATATAAAAACAAGAACAGCTGGGATCTCAACACAGGAGTCTGCCATCTACTACTACTTTAGAAGTGGTGAACGACATGAGCAACCGCGCGCCAGTATTCTTCCAGGTATCGGTGTCCTCGCGTGTACTCTCCCTTGAGGTTCACTAGGCGATCCTAGAGTGTGCGCCAACGACGGGCCATTCTAGTCGGCTGACCGGTACCTCGCTGCATCGCCCGTATTCCACTCTCCGTTGCCGCTTGGAGATCCTTCAGGTGCCGTATCGCCATCCACAAGTTCGGGTGGCGAACACCGACCCTCCTGTTCCACGCCTGGTGGAACGATTCGGCGTTGTTAGTCCTACAGCTCATGTTTCTGTCGAACACATTCCACATGGGAATACGGAAGTTACCGTCTACGTATGTGTTCTGGACACAGGTTAGAAAGTCCATAACTGAGGGATAACGACGAATCAATGTTCGCGTATGACGAGAAGTCCGGAGTAGGCGGAAGCTGTTCCTCACGAGTGCTGTTGGCAGGAAGCCCAGGGCCAATACTTGTCGCAGCAGGGTTCGCAGTTCGTCGTCGTCCCTATAACCACGGACCAAACCCAACTCCTGGATGTGACGCCATAGTGCCTGATTAAAATGGAAATAGCATCCTTCCAGCCTTGCCAGAGGAAGCTCCGTTTCTACAGCCGTGATGAGGGCCTGCTCGAAGTCTATCACTACTGCATATGGCTGCCAGTCTCTCTCACAGTACCTGAGCACCGCTCGCTTAATCCTGCGAATCACTTGACGATAGTGGCCGACGGTTCGATGAGCCATGAACGCGGTGACGAAAGGGAGGACTCTTCCATGGAAATCACCGAGCACGTTGAAAATTTGTGCGTAGGGGGCTGGTGATGTTCTGAACGTAGCGTCGACAGAGTTGTCTGCATCGCACCATCGCCTCTATGTTCCTCCGTGTAGCGAAAATTATGAACCCCCCATTCATTGTCCTGGTGGAGCACTAATCTCTGTCCTCGCCACGTTTCCTTCCATACGTCATCGATGATGACATCTTCTACGCTATGGGAGACGGGTGGTATGTAGGCAGTCCTTGAGCGAGCCAGCTGTGTCCGGACAGATCCGAAGTCTGGAACCACTGGTGGCCTGGCGACGACTCTGTGTGCGTTTGCGACATGATTATCGTACTCTTTTTATGGGCCTTGTTGGGTCCTCCGATATACGGTGTTTGACACCATTGACGAAGGCAGCCCGCTGTATTACTTCGTCATCTGCTTCGTGGTTGTGCACCCCCCCTTCTCAATAATCACGATTCCGGGTTGAGGGGCATCCAGTTCAAAAACATTCGATTTTAGTTTGGCGGAACACGATTTACGCCAGCATTTCCACAGAAAGGATGTGTTAGTTGCCTTGTTTTTTTGATACTTGAAACCCTCCTCAATGAGAACTTTGCCTCGTCCTCGGGAGCCCTGTGCTAAGTAAGCCATTTTGACAATAATGAGCTGATAATGTAATGGTTGTTCAGCGCGTCAATATATCGAATGATAAAGACGGTTGTGTTTTAGCTCTCTGGTATCGCCGAGACGCCGAAGCCGAAATGAACACTGAAGAAAGGACCGGAAGTTTGGTAGACATATTCCAAGATATGATATCTAAAAATAGGTCGGACTGAATCAGGTGTGGCGAACTATGGGCGGACATCACCGCAAAAATCCCAAACAAATAAAAATACTTTCAAAAGAATTGTTTCGTCGAAGAAATAGTTTCATCAAAGAAATATCATAGATGTCCTATTTCAATAGATCGCTCAAACGTAAACAACTTTGAACGTCATGCAGAACTAAACAGAAAGCCACCATTTTTGTTTTTACATGACGAGAAAGGGACACGGACCAAAAGGCCAACAGAACCAAAAACAATCCCAATCTGTAACAAACAAGCACCAAAACCAACCCAAACCCACAAACAGAACCCCCCCCCCACCAACCCACAACGCAGCGCCTATCGCGAAAAGGTCACGGACCCAAAGGCCAACAGAACCAAAACAATAATCACTACAGACCGGCCCCATAAAGCTAAGACCATATTTTCCGTTTCATGAACGTTTGGACACGTAGTACGCAGACAACGAAGTAACGTTGTAAGGTGCAACTTACATACAGCAAGGGCGGATCCAGAGGGGGGAGGGGGTGGTCCAGGGAGTCCGTACTCCTCTTTGAGTTTTCGCAAAAAAATTAAATAGGCCTAAATAAATTCAAGTGTGTGGAGGACACTATTTGGGGGCCTAAGTGACTATGTTATTATAAAGCAAAGCTGCAGCAAATGCTCGTTCGAGTGACAACCGACGAACTTCGTGAATCTCTTCACAAAACATTGCAAGTTTCCCAACAAAACATTTGCAAAAGGTATGTTTAGCTCCCCCCCCCCCAATAGTTGCCCTTGTAGAAAATATTTGTACGCACAAACATAGGTATAGTCTATGATAATGTCGATCATCAGTTCATAATCCAAAGATTGGACATATAATTCACAGTTATTCCCGCCCTTCGCGCCCATTACCATATACTGCTTCTCTTTGTTGTCCTGCTATGTGCAGGCGCGGTTCTGAATTTTTTCTCAGCCCTCCCAAAATATCAAACAAATAAGGTTGTTGTTAAAAAGATTATTTGTTTACATTCTGTTTTGTGTGACTGTTTCAATTCGATTCACTCTGAAACTGGTTCCGAAAGTGCTGAAAATTACTCTCTACAAATGCATCAGATTGCATCATTTGGCGTCTAAAATACCAAATTTTTCCTGGGGAACATGACCCCGGACTATAGTTAACTCGCGCCTCCGGCGCTCGTTGCACGTCGGCAATCGTGACAGGGGTGTAAAATACGGGGGTGGGGGAGACCCCATTCAAATCAGAAGTCGGTCACCAAGCGATTAAAGTCGGTCTCCAACCAGTGGCGCCGACTTCATCAACCTTCAGTTACAAGCCCACTAAAACTCCACTAGTTTCCAATAAGAAAAGGCTAAATTTTCGCGCGCACATTATATTCTCCCTAGCTTCCATCTGCTGAGGCCACGTCAGTAAAAGTCGGTCTCAGAGAAGGTAGTCGGTCTCAAAATGAATTGGGGGGGGGGGGGGGGGGGGGGGGGGGGGGGGGGGGGGGGGGGGGGGGGGGGGGGGGGGGGGGGGGGGGGGGGGGGGGGGGGGGGGGGGGGGGGGGGGGGGG
>JAIPMN010182439.1:0-57792 GCA_020650975.1 Apostichopus californicus
TTGTGTTTAATATTTATTAAGTACTAATGAAATTTCACACCTTTCCAATACTTTGTTATTTATAACTTGGATAAAGAGCCTTGATCGGTGAACATAGTGAAAGGAAGCGGGGAAACGGGGAGCAATGCAGCGGGCCACACCAAACAAATGATGACAGTACTAAATCTCTGGGTTCAAGTTATCTTCCTTAGTTCCTTGATGTTTCAACACACCAAGGTCAAAAGCAATGACAAAATAAGAACAGCCTATGTAAACATAGAGCAAATAACAAACAGAATATGAGATAACATGATAATAATAATAATACCAAAAATTTTCACTGTGTGCAGACTACAACGAAGGCCAGGCTTAATGTCCCATTGCTTGAAGAAGCAATGCACAACTGCATAAAAATTATCACACATGTAGCAAAGACCAAACAAGAGTGAAACAAGCAGCGAAATGTTCATGCAATTTGAAACTACAACTTCAAACACAACGACAAAACATTTGAGTACAGTTTATATGCAATGAATGCCCAAGGTAACTGGAGACAGATCAGGGATTCACCAAAGTGACCTCAACCAGAGAGAGTGGTCATCAACAGACTATTAACAAAATCCTATTAAATTAATAATACACATACATGGTACACAAGAATGATTACATTTTCATAAGAAATAGTTACGTAACTCAAGAACACTGGAAATAGCAATAAGTAATCATAAACAGGAATGGAACTTTACCTATAGAGACCGAAAGCCCTAACTCATGTTACTCACGGAATAGATATAATAAATGGAAACGGCCAAACAAAGCATAATGTCATTGACACTAACAACAATCTGTAAACCTGAGACACATGCTTTGTCTATAAAATATCAGCCTTATAAATCCTTTATACAACTACACCTCTTAACTCAGCACATGCAAAGGTCTCACGAATATTACAAGAAATATTAACAATAAAGAAAGATCGTATAAAAAGACCTAGTGAGACACGGAATGTGCCTGACAACTGCACCCTCTTCAACTTATCACTCACCAGACCCAAATGAATAAGTTAACAGCACCTCCGTCAACCCAAGGACATCCTCAGTGAGTCACGTCGCACAATATACTACACGACCCGGAGTCTATTAGAAAGAGTGACGTAAACACATAAAATACCTAAAACTAACACTTAAGTACACTGCGGAAACACCTCTAATCACCTGTTAGACAATGTAGTGTGTCACACCACCTAAGTCATGTGGGACGTGGTTGTCCTATGAAATTATTACATATAGAGTACAATTACACAAGACCAATAAAATCAAGACATATAATGAATAATGAAGCTTATAACAATAAAAGTAGTTGCATATAAACAATTAAGCATACTATCGTACATATAGGTCAATTATAACAAATCAAACCATATAGGCCCACATAGCAATGGTGTGTTAGGCTGCTAGCCCAAGCTGACCCCTATAATATAACTGTGTTAGGCCATAACCTAAGTTTGGTCCATAACACCTACATAGCATTAGGCTGTAGTCTAAGCTGAATACATACCACCTACAGTGTGTCAGACTGTGGCCTAGCCAGGAATCCTTTGTTCTGGGTGAGCACATGATCCACCTCTCAAACTACAATAGCCCCCTCTTCAACCATGTGACTAGAACAACACACTAACACATACCGAAGTTAGTATAAAACCTTATGAATTGAAATCACCTTTCATCTAACAGCATCTTGAAACAAATCTACACATATGAATGATAATTCCTTAAACACATACTTGTAACAGGGAATTCCATACTAATTCAACATCAATTGAAGGTAGTGAATATTAACCTTATATAATATAAACCAAGATTTAGACAAAACACTTTCTTCAGAGAAACATTTAATCTACATGTCCTCCTACATGCAGCCATACATTAAATGAACTCTCTCTCTGTATACTTGCCAGGCTACCACAAATATCCTATCCATTTCTCTATATATATTGGTTACAAACAGATCAGTAAAATGTATACAATTGTGAACACTGCAATTTCTCTCGAAATTGGACCCTAGCTACGCTAATTCAATAGGCAGCCTAACACAGTGAAGCCATAGACCCTCAGTAAATTTCGATCTATAACATATACAGAAATTTACTTAAAACAACATTTTAAACAACAACTTAGTGCTAAACAATAAAATACATGATTTTTAATGGTAAACTCACCAGGTAGCACCAGCTTTACCACCATCGAATCTTGACGACAGGCTCAATTCGAATAAGTTTTGCACAGCTGAAACTGGCATATTGCTTAGACAACAACAGAGAGTGAAGTGCTCACATGGGTGCATGGCAGTGAGATACTGTACACTCACTTGGACATCATGAATATTCAATAGGTAAATAGGCAGTATGTCCTGGCCATGTGAGAGCCACATGTAAGGCCATAGAGTGTAACACACTTAAACCGATAAAAGTGGCAGCATGAATTTCTACTTTACTACATAAAGAACACACCAGAAAAATTCCACTTGACGACCGGTTTCTCCTTTTTAGCACTCATCAGGCGAAGTCCGTACCACTCGACCGCAGTGATTGTACCTTTTTACTGGTGTGTGAAAGCGTATAAAACAAATTTATACACATATGTTAGTAATTATTTAATATAGCATACTGTAAACAAATCCCTCCAAAATCGTTCAATACGTTGGTTGTGGACACTCCTCCCTGTAATGAATGACCCAGCGTCATCTCGTCTTAACGGATGGTGCAACATAAAAAGAGCAAACAAGAACATTTTCTCCGACCTTCTTGTTGTTTGCGCAGTTTAAAAACACTGGCATCCGACTGTATCCGTCAATTCCACCATGGATCTCCATAAATGAGATGTGTAATCAGGTGATGTTGATGAAGAGGCTGACATGCGTATGCTACCTCTATAAACGAACATTAATTTCTAAAAACCAAATTCATGCCCTCTATATTATGTGGGGTTCTCCGGTGTTCCTTTCTCAAAAATAGTAGGGCGACGGCACTGTCAACTACGGTGAACAAAGGTGGTAAATGTCCTTACGATTAGTTATTCCACTTTCATTAATTTATTATTTACCCAATTAGTTTATGGTTCCCGTCAATGTGCCAAAGATAATTAAGGCCAGGAATGTTGCACACCCGACGATGTAAGGAGATTGTTCTAAATTCAACACCTGATAGTTTTAAGGATGAAATTTTCAAGTATATCGGATTAAGAGTATGGTATATGCATCTACCTTGGTTGTATTAATTGATCAGCTGGAAAATGAGAGATGATGTGAAGTCCTTCTCGTGTAAGGATCGAGATTAGATTAGAAAAGGGAGATATATTTGTGACATCCACTGGTCAACGACTATTAATGTGCTCCATGAGTAATTGTAAAAAATTGTAAATATTACGTAGCTTGAAATCGTTTAGCAGAGAACGAAATGGATTATAAATAAACTAGTCAACTGCCACCGCAGAATTTTGTTGTCTTGTCGTCATTAGTGCTGTCTCATATAATTATTAACTTCTCATTCCGAGGTCCAGAGGAGCCAGAAACCAACGTTACAAAACTTTATTGACGCCATAGAAGCACGAACCTATCAATGAACAAAGTATGGGGCCGATCGGACATACGATTTTGAACTTCGGTATGGACATTTAAGGGGTTAGTGTGAAGCCCGCCCACCATTAAGAATCATTACAATTCCTTGAAAACCACTTGATCTTACGTGACATGTGATTACAATAATTCATAGAGGGATCATTGTCTTTAACAACAGCATTTACTATAACCATACAATTTTAAGATAGAAGTCCCGTTTTTGGTCCACGAATTTTCTGTAATGGGATGAATATTTACCAACCTCATCCCTTAGTTCTGCAATGAAAAATCGTCCTCTATTTGGCGTACTGGCGAATACGAATAAAGTCTGAATATACAGTGTCTGAGTTTATGTACACACTACGTACACAACCTTACCGCGGATTCGATAGCACTGTGTTACCGGTACCTCGGATTTTTATTCAATGAGGTGTTATCGATAAGTATCTGTTACCTGAGTGCGTCATCGAGACTGGAGAAATGTATGCAACGCGAAAAGGACCACAACATATCATGATGTTAATGATGATCAATTTTATACGATCATGTACTTAAAATTTACCATCATTTATCAAACATAGACGATCATGTACTAAAAGTATATGATCATGTTCTAAACATAAACGATCATGTACTAAAAACGTACGACGTACATCAAAACAAATACGATCATGTACTAATAATGTAATGTTCCCAAAAAGTGGCGTCTGCAAACGCGTATGTATATTGATATGTGGCGTATGCATACGAGTATGAATATTCAGTGTAAACTCATTAAGAACCATTAGGGCGGGACTTCGGTATCAACTTTGATATTCCTCGGGATACGGTACTTTGTAATCAACGGGTAGCATACTATATTTTTCATTTAAAGTGAGTAATAATACTGCACATAGAGTGCTACTGCTGGCTAAAGCTAGGCTAAAACTCAAAGACCCATATCTCTCGTGCAGAAAATAATGTGATGGCCCAGGTCACTTAATTCTCTATTAAGGTCTATTGGTGCCAACTGTGCCATAAACATCAATCGCGCTGACCAGTACTGCATATTTCATGCTGATTCAGAGTGAGACTGACAGAAAAGGGCTGAATAATAATTACAATTATATAGGCCTAAGTCTGTAGTTTAGTCTTTATGTTTTATTTTACTTTGCAGCCTAGTAGGCCCAAGTTAGTAACTAGTATACTGGGGCCAAATTAGCAGCCTGGGCCTATACAGTATACTACTATATAGCCTTGCCATTGGCCGCTAGTAGCCAGTAGTCTTCAGTAGGATTAACTGTTAGTGTTACGGTTAGCCAGCTTATACTAACTGTTAGGCTAGCCTAGGTATTATTAGGCCTAGCGTTGGCCTAGCTTAGTAGACCTATTATTGGTTAGTGTTTTTGCTTTCTTTTTTAATGATTCCAAATTAGCCTATTCTATGCATTTGCCCTATCACATGAGATTCGATGTTGTTGGTCATTGGCCATTTCATCGCTCAAATAAAACTATAGTATATGAAATGCCAAAAATTTCGTAATTGGTATAAATGCCTTTGTATTTCAAACATAAAGAAAATTAACCAAATTGACATCATCCAGATTGCTACTACTAGAAGTAGTAATTTTTGGGAAATTAACCTCTCTACTGTACGTATGCATTGGCTTAGGCCTTAAGGTTACGCGCCGTATGCTAGTTATGATATGCTCACCAGTTACAACTGAAGTAACATCCTTCTTCCTAATTCCCAAGGATAACCTAATGCGTTTCAAAGTTGTTACGCTTATATCGAGCCTACCTGCCATTTCCTTATTAGTAAAGCCCATCTTAACAAACTCCTCTATTGGTTTTTCTGTAACATCTTGGTAATCTATTTATTACAGCTAGTAGTAGTAAATTATTTCATTTTAAAAATCCAGCGTAGGCTAAGTAAGATAGGCCTATATACTAAAGCATACGCTAGCCCTAACGTTACATTACGTACTATTATTTCGACGAAAGTATATATGACTAGGTACGTTGAGGCTAACCTTCGTACCACGGAGCAAAATGATAGCGACCCCGTGTGTTCATCCAATATAAGCACCGCCCCAATCGACACTTGCATATGGATATTCATACGCGTATTCAAACGACAATAATGGATATTCATATGCCACTTTTTGGTAAGTTACGCTTTTTCATCATCATCACAAGTTTTCAGTACATGATCGTATATGTTTTGATGTTCATCTTCAACTTGAGTACATCATCGTATATTTGAGTACATGATCATAAGTTTTTTAGTTCATGATCATATAAAATTAGATCATCATATGTTGTGGTCCTTTCACGTTCCATAGAAATGAGCTCTCATAGGAATATCAATAAGCCAGCTGCGGGGTGCATCAAGCATCACCACCGCCTAAAAAGGGGAAGTGGTATAAAAAAACAATTCAGAGAAGCGTGGCTTTCTGATCCTGAACTGAAAGACTGGGTTGCAAGAGATGCCACTGATTCTCTTGCCACCATTTGCACAGTGTGCAATGGGAAGTTGCTGGACGCGAACAAGACGTGGCTACTAAGGCACAAAAAGTCAAATAAACATGCCAGCAATTCAGTGCCAAGCAAAAAACACTCACCATCGGCGATTACTATAACGACCCACCGGAACGGACCCAGCAGAAAAGGCTGATGCAACAGCTTTATTCGTGGCATTCATGACACAGCACAAAACGCCATTTCTTCAGGTTCACCATTTGACGTTAGTCATGAAGCGTATGATTCCGGACAGTAAAACTGCACAAAGAATGAAGAAAAAAAGGAGCAAGGCATGATATGTAATGCAGGGAAGTCCAGCGTATGAGGAGAGCGAAGCATCATATGCTCATTGCAGGGAAATCAAATTTTTCCGGCTAATAGATGAGTCTACTGATATTTCTAGCACCCAAATTATAGCTGTCGTTGTCAGGTTCTTTCACAACGGACCAGTAGCTCACGCCTTAGTAACGACTGTTGAAGTGGAGGATAGTAGCGCCCTGGGACTATACAACGCTGTAAAGAAAGTGTTCGAAGACCATGAAGTACCTTTGAGTAACATCATAGGATTCGGAAGTGACAACTGTTCTACAATGATGGGATTTCAAGCGCGTCTTAAAGAAGATGGGCCAGGCGTTTTCGTGACGGGGTGTGTATGCCATTTCTTTGCTGTCTGTGCTAACCACGCCAGCAAGTTGCTCCCGTTATGGCTAGAGGCGCTTGTCAAAGACATATGGTGTTACTTCTCTCGAAGCAGCAAACGCAAGCATCAGTTTAGCCTCATTCAGGACGTAGTTCAGGCTCCCCAGCACAACACACTTAAACTATGCCAAACCCGACGGTTGTCGCACGCATCTTAGAACAGTGGGATACATTAGTGCTGTTCTTCCAGTGAGAAGCACGATCCGATCGTGTTGATGAAGCTGCCCAAGTGCACGAGAGGTTGACAACCATCGGGACAAAGCAGATTGCTTTCGTTGTTGGGATACATATTGCCAAAGATCGACAGAATGAACATTGAATTTCAGTCGCAGGACCTCCGACTGTATACTTTGTTCAATACCATCAGTGATGACGTTTTAAGCGGGATTGCCAAGCGTTCTTAATCGAGTTATGTAATCATATGAGGTACAGGTTCCCTCTTGAGAGTGACTCTTATGTTGGCCATGATTTCTTGCCTGGATCCCAAAGAGGCCTCCTCTAGCAATCGATCATTGACGAGCATCACGAGACTAGCGATCAACTTGCCGATGTTAGTCCCAGAGGACGATTGCGATACACTATAGAGCAGTGGAGAGCCATACTCTATGCATCTGACTTCCTGGAAGGTCTTGACATCGATACTCCCACCATTTTCTGGGATGAGCTACGTGACCTCAAAGACGGGACACATGAACCGCCTCCACGCTTCAACCTATGCAATCGACTAGTTGCAAATCAGGCTATTACCCATCAGGGGCAGATTGTCATAATTGGAAGCCATCCGATAGGCTTCGGAAAGATATGAGCACGGGGGCCTGCTACCAGCGATACAAGAAGAAACAAGAAAGACAGCTGGATGTCATTCCATATGACGTTGTTTGAAAGGTCTGCATGGGATCTATGCGGAACGGAGCTGGTCAACGGACTGAGACGAGAATCGTTTCTTGCAGTTAAATATTGTCTGAGTTAGTTGTAATTTTGTTGATTGTACATTTTTTTTTAGGATTCTGAGCCTTTTTTACTTGAAATTTGTGGGGAAAAAATCATAAAACTATCTATCATATCAATAAGTGCAATTTGTGATGGAAGGTAATAGGCTACATTACATATGTTCAGGAATATCTAAATGTAGCGTTTTGGGGGGTTTTACTTTTGCAAATCTAGCGTTTCATTGGCATCTGCCGCTGGTAACGGTGGTTGTGACATGAATTTATGCCGTTGGATTAAAAGTTGTTCTTTGAAAAGCTGTCGTCGTAGCGATTTACTACGTCGAAGTATATCTTTATTACGTGAAGTGAAATAGCGCCGTCATAATCTGTTCTCAGCTTGTTATCAGTGCAGTATACGTAGGCTTCTCGTGTGTTTATGGTGTTATCATAGGCGGTTTACCCGTCAATAAAATGACATAACAAACAAAAATGACGTTGTCATACTGAAATATGATGTTAATGTATATTTTTGCGTCGTTATATTATTTTACGTAGCTGCTGTATACTTTTGCACATAATTATAACATCATTACATCCAATCACGTCGTCGTCATTTGAATGTATATAGTCATCAATGTAATAAAAGTTGTTGTTGTTTGATTTTTCCCCTTTTGCGTTCCATACAGTGCGTGTTTACGAGGAGACTTGAAAGTGTCAATTTCACATACCTTTTTCCGCTACAGCTGTCGAAAATAAGTTCGCAGAATGAGACATTTGCGGCACACACAGAGGCAGGGTCTTGCATGTGGACTCATGTGCGCTGTGGATCCTTTTGAGACTGTCGAATGGTGACAAATGCAAAACAATAAATGGAAAAACCGAGCTACGTAAGACTTTTATTGCAAGTATTTTGGCCCCATACTTTCCATTCGAATTGAAGGGAAATTATTTATGTAATGTAGGCCTATTGCATCAAAGTTCCGGCTAAGACTGCAGGTCAACCTATACTTAGATCACATTGAGGGAATAACTAACTTTGTATTTCCTATGCACATATTTGCGATGTAACTGGTGTATCAAATGGAATGGGAATTAGTTTATTTTATGTTGCACGCAAATAGTTAGTACAATATAGACACCGACAAAAGGTAATAGGGTTGTGCTATGTTGATGTATTCCTTCCACGGTCTCCACATCTAGACTGCTCATTCGTAATAAAAATATAAAAGATAGTAAGAATTACTACTAATGAAACTCGGCAGGAGTCCGGGGGGGGGGGGAGATGCCCGTAAGAAAAATGTTACAGGTTATTATCCGATCGATCCTATTATCAGATAAGTTTGGAAAATTTAATTTCAAACTTCATCAGTTTAGCATTATTTGAATAACAATGTCACAGTAAATAGCTATGGGGAATAAACTTCACAGTTTATTCAAGCGGATGCAGCAGCAAATTGTATTTTTTTCCCTTCCAAAGATCTAACACCATTTTGGATGTTGTGTATGTTAAAGGTTGGAGTTACTTCACTGCCAAGAAAATGCATCATATAGCTACATCAGTTTTCTAATTATGCCACGATAAACAGAACGTTATCTCGAAGTTCAAAAGATACAAAGACCAAAGGAAAGAGACACCAGGAAGAGTAATGTTGACAATTTATGAGTGATGTTAGATTCAACAAACTGGAGTGTTCTTACAGATACGTGTGACACACTAGATGAAATGACACAAGTAGTATCATCTGACATCAATTTTACAACTGATATCTGCATCCCTTATAGGGCAATGTGACACTCAGAAGTTATGAAGAGATTGCCAGCCGATGATAAGATCAAGCAGTTGGAGAAACGGAACACGCTACAGAGACAAATAAATAAGTTTGTGTTGAAGAGGAGAAATGAATACTTCCAAAAGGTAACAACAGACAAACAGTCTCTCTGGGATCTACTCAAATCAATACAGAAACCAGTTGACCAGCATAGAAACTTGGGAAATGATGAGTTTGGCCAAAAATGAAGTCAACACTTCGGACATTTTAATGAGCTTCGCGCAAAGATATTTCACGTATACTACCAGACCTATCAACTGCTGAACCATCAGTAATACAAGAGAAAGATGTAAAGAGAGAATTTGGACTTGTTTAGATAGGAATTGCGTCTGGTTTTGATCAAATTCCCTGGTGGGTGTACAAGTATTGCTGTGAAGAATTAGCTGGCGTATTCACTAATTTATATAATGTAAGTTTCAATGGCAATTAAATGCCGTCCCTATGGAAACATGCTAAAACATCACCTGTGCCTAAAATATCTATTCCAACCTTTGTAAACGATTTTAGACCAATTGACATGTCCAGTATTGGTTGTAACTGTATGCAAACATCGTATCACACGGTGATAAAAATAAGTTTGCCTACAAAAAAAGCCGTGTCTTCCACAGATGCTATACCCAAGCTCGTACATTGTGTTGTTTGTAGTTTAAATCAGAGTGACACAATAGTCAGCAAATAACCACGATGCAAAATGCATTGAGGTTTCGATGACTTCGATGCACTACACTTCTGCTTGTTAACCAGAAGTATCTGTTAGAATATATCAGAAGTATCTGTTAGAATATAAATGGCCAGAACCACTATTTTGATGTACAATTACACCATGGCATGATAAACACAGGTCAATATACTGTACGTGGCAATACACACCTCCACCAAAAACAAGTATGAGAAGTATCCATGATTCCCATCGTTGGATATCATGTAATGGGGTTTTAGAGTTTGACCTCTGGTGACCTGAAATGAGATTTGACCTGACAATCAACCGATTCTTGTACTCAATATGGCAACTCCATATACCATGTATGGAAAGGATCCATGATTTCTACCATGAGAAATCATGTCTTCGAGGCTTCCTAAGCCTATACAGTACCTCACTGCTACTTTGAACTGCTGCTCGATTAGAGCGAATGCGTACATTTTCGGAATTATTTATGTTGTCTTTCAGCTGCAGATTGATGCGCCAAAAATATCGCTATTACTACATTACACTGCCACAATGAAAGCGATATTTTACGCAATGAAAACCTGAGGTTGTAAGACCATCTATCTTCCAAAAATCCTACCAGCAACAACAGCAAACTTGTCTCAATACTCCTTAAATTGTTCTATACTTTTGCGAATGATGACTGATAGCCAGTAGGAAATTGCCTTAGAAATATTTAAGGAGATGTTTTACCATCTTAAGTGTTTTGTTATTCTGATTGGTTTTCTTCACGTTGTTGTGTTAACGAACCCTATTCTACCAAACCATTGCTGGCCTACACAACATAAAATTGCTCACAGGCCTAGCCAGGTTTGTTCAAGTTGTCCCATAATCATAAACGTGATATAAGTCGAACGTAACTTTTAAGGACTATATATGCTGAAACTGCTAGAAGAAACTACTAAAATTTAGATCGATAGCCGATCCAGACAATAGCTCGTGAACTCACTGCCAAACTAAGACTGCTTTACACAATTATATCGAACTGGTCTTAGTAAAAAATGTTACTAGACGAACTGTTAAGTTTCATACACGCTGCCTGGTCACACCAAAACTACATCCAACTTCAAATAAATACGACGGAAAACGTCCAATAGAACCGCTGTACACTTTTACGCTGTACACTTTTACGGATGCCCATAAGCTCATATCCAATTGCCAATAGCCTCCTATTCGTATGAGGCGTAACGCACATGTTATCTGATAGGCTGGTCGGTGGAGGTACAGTAGCTTATAAAAGAAAGTTTCCTTAATTTGGCGTCTGGTGAATCCAAATGACCTTTCACTTGAAAAAAAATCTTGTACTGAACGTCTACAAACTACATACTAAGTATGAGATTCATTTGCTTTGTTAGTGTGACCAACTTGTATTTCTTATGGGTGCACTCAGAAATGAGGTTTCGTTATCGTAAACATCAGGGTAGTGCACGAACGCATGATGGCACAAAAATAAATACAAACGTGGAAATAAATAAATAAGTAGTCCGAATACCAATGAATAAGGAGGTGGCATTTCATTCCAATTTTCCAAATGAGTGTGAGGCAGTAACTGAAATTTGGCTATCCCAATCCTGATCGTTGGCCCTGTTTAATACCTGAAAGGGTGTGAAGACTCGCGCAAAAAGATACGTCTAATGCCGGTAATCTGACCTACTTTCAAATGAGGTGTAACAGAAGTATAAGACACCACCATCGATCCCAGAAAATACACAGAGGTTGCTACCGTCGGCCAATACCCACAGCACAGTGTACAAACGATACAGCGATGGATATCTCAGGTCCAGCTAAAGGTAAAAAGGTATGACGTTTCATTGCTGTCTGCATTTTGTAGCGACACGAAGAAAACGTTACTAACAAGCAACAGAAAGTTAACTTTTAGAGATGGCCGCACGCGGTTTGGGCGAGTCTTCAATGCCTTTAACATCGGATTCTGCAAAATGGATCGGTTTCTAGTCCAAAAGTCCACCATGATAGCGGACACGAGTGGATCCCATAGTCATGTGTCATTTGAAGTTTTTCCTGAAAAAAAACGTATTTGCAGGTAATGCATTTGGAGCCAATTATCAATAACAGGAAATAGCACCCGAAAATCCCAAAGTAGCACCCGAAATGGATTTAAGGGGGCGATTTTTTCTCTCGAAAGTACCACCCGAAATTAACCCTGCCCAATTTACATATTTACCTCATTAAGTAGAGTAATACACACTAAGCAATGTTCAGAACAATGTACCACTACCAAACAGTAAAACAGCTTTCCAATCAACAAAAGTGACATGTTACCAAGGAGTACCGAATGACATGAATGCACTCGATTCGGTAGACATGTCAGATGTGTATGTCATCTATCTTCCACCTGGTTCGAAACTTTTCATGGCTAGAACCCTGCCAGGTATTTGTACATAGAAAATATAAATATCGATCATTATTAATTGATTTCTTAAAATATCAACAATATAATCAATATTAATCGATTTTGTCAGGATAAGTGTGAGAAATTAATAAATTAGCAATTTGCCATATCGGTTCATATTGCCATAGTTCTAATATGTGACAGTAAAACAAGATTAACTGCCCATTTATTCATGGCTATCATGCCCGTTATATAATCGCTTCGCCACCTCAATAGAAATTTCTCTGATGGAGCAGGACATCATGTAATCAGTGTTTTTAGGTGGTAATGTTGAATGTTCATGCAACAGCCTATTGTATAGACATTCAGTTTTGTTTGTTATGGTTTTTTAGATGCTATGGAAGCATAGACTGCAGTACAAATTCCAGAATAAGCGTAAGCGTGGGGACCTGAAGATTGAGGCTGTGTAGAAGAACAAGTTGAAAGCAGAACGAAAGCCACGTTCGCCTCTACCTTCTGCGGTGGACCCCCCAACTTACTGGGGAATAAAAACTACCTCCCCAGTCGCCCTGCCTCGGAGGATGACTTCACCATAGCCACCCACATAGGGTGGCTGAATGCAGAAAAGAGAAGAAAACAACCAGATTACAAGACCGTGTCCTGCTCCATGACAAAGACCCTGGCAGACAGGAGAAAATGGATCATTTCATCCAAACCCAAACCAACGTTGGATGAAATCCAGGCCAAATACCCCTGCTTATTTGACGAAGACCAGGTAATTCAAATTTCTTGCTTGGCGGCTAAAGGGATCTAAGCAATTTTTCTGTCAAGAAGCATCCAATTCCTATTCATTGTGTCTTGCGACATTAATTTCACTTTTATCTTTCATATTAATTATCAATCTCAAGCTTCTCAGAGTCATTTGATATCTATACATGTATTAACTGCTGTATTTGCCAAGGCAGTAGCAATTAACTCACACTAGGCTATAACATTCACCAGTTCATATGTATAAAACGATCAGAATGAAAATAGATCTTCAAACAAATATCGCTTTATTGCCACGTGACCTGGATGGTTCCCAGGGAGCCACTTCTGGTTTTGGGTAAAACTAAGTGGCTCCCATTCCGTCTTTGTTTTCTCCAACTCTCACTGGAGCTATTTCACTGCCCAGGAGAGCCAAGCGACACACACCCTTGGTTTCGATTTCCTGCATTATTTTGTTTGTGTTACATTGCGATCTTGCAGCGGTTGCAAAACTGACGCGAGGTCAATGTTTCCACTTGTATACCAGGAGCTCGGTTAGTGTGTGCAGTCCCATCCCGTCTGACCCAAAAATAATTACACTTGTGTGGAAGAGAAGAAGGACTTATTCAGGATTCAGGTTTGTGTTCCTTTTTAAATGAGTGCATTCCATAAGCTGTTAAGCACACACCAATCATGATTAATATAACTTCTCTGCCAAACCACTCAACTGTATCTTATTCATACAGCGTTTTTTTCTGAAGCAAAAAGTAGCAGTGTATTCTCTCCTCAGCTGTCAAATAAACTCACTGGGCTCCTTAAGTTGTTAAAAGAAGTACTTAGTAATGAATTTTTTTTTTATTACACAAGCAACTTTGGAGGCTGCATTACTTTCTATCCCTGGGCTATTTCAAGAATTGACCTGGCATATGACTATTCAGTGCCGAAAGTTTCTATCTAGAGTTCTAGACACGTACGTAATATTGGTAGTTATAGTCCATGGGGTTGTAACGGCCTATACAAGTACTACGTTTGGTCATAATCCCGTATGTATAGTGTATAGCCTACATTATACTCTCTCTGCAATCAATTTTATCGTAGGGGAAAATCACAATTTTGTAGGGGAAAGGAAGATTTTGCAGAGGAAAACGAAAAATGGTAGGGGGAATTGTATTCAAGTGCGTAGGGATATGTAGGTAAATTGCGCATGTGTGGTAGGGAAAACAGCGATTGTAGAGTGGCAGCCTTGATATAGACCAGGCCACTCCTGCATAGGCGTAGGCTAGTCTAGTTTAAATACCTAAAAATATCATTCAGATTATTTCGTTTCATCATGAGAAGGATCCATAAACTTTAACACTTTTTTCAAGATAAGTAGAAAAAACTATCACACACTGAGAAAGTAGCATTGGATTTTTTTTCTCGGAAGATTGAAAATGGCCCGCTTGTTTTTGTGACATTTAAGGATCGAAAGTTTTGTAGTATAGGCCCTAGCCTAATTCATTAATTTGTAAAAAGATCCTGAAACTTTGGTATCATGCAGTACAAAAGGCGTAGGATGTTATGTCCTATATTCAGAAGCCTACTGGTGGAAATAGCAACGTTACGTATGTAACTTTATTCTGAAAGAAATTTAATCATTTATTAATATTATGCCGATTTGAGAGGAAAAATAGGCCCACCAAGTTATCACATTTTTAAAAGCTGTTTCATCCATGTGATTTTTGTGGGGAAATGGTTTGAGATGAATAACAATGCTGATGAAGTGTCAGGTGTTTTCTTTTAACATTTGTTGGTGGATATCGGCAAGGGAAATTGCCTAATTTTGTCAATCGGATGTTTTGCTGTTATGGGTATGGCCGAGTAAAATATAAAAAAGTTTATCGTCCTAACTTTTCGGGAATGAGAGCAGGCTGGCCAGAAGAAGATTTTTGGTAATAAACGGGAAATAGCCTACGACTATTCGATATTGAAAAGTTGAATATCAAAAACCATATGCGGCGGTAGAAGAATTCGGGCAGGGACGGGAAACTATATTTTGTATTTTGCTTAAACATCGGCCCGATCCTGGTATCAGTTGATCCCTACTGTATTCACTTACAAATTCCTCGTCTCTCTTTGGCGTGCGCCGTGAAAACACACCACACACTTGCATAAACTTGCCTATTAATTTCACACATAACACTTGTTGGTAAAAGGATAAAAAAATGCGATAATTTCTAAAAAATAAATGGTGTTCGTATTCCGAAACACCGATTAACAGTACAACTTACACCAGTGGGATATACCATTCGTTGCACAAGGTCAGCATTACAAAGCTTTGCCTACTGAATGAGTATTGTGAAGTTAGTGGGGAATCTTTACTATAAAGTAAGGATGAGCCTAGGCTGGTCTGTATAGCATAGGCCACAGGCGCTCGTACTCGTAGTTTGTACTAGCCTATACTATAGTACTAGCTAGACCGAACTGTCTCGGTGCCGAGCTGTACGTGGGGATGATTTTGTCTGGGATGCCGAGATGTCCTTGACTTATTGGTGCCAAGTCTGCGGCCGAGTTGTCTGAACGCGGTTGGGATAGCCTACTCATTTAATTTCAAATTGTCTAGCTTATCAACACTATGCCTATCCCATTTACCCTTCAGCCTACGTCTATGGCAAGCCAAATGTTCAACAATAAAAGAGTCAAAGATTATCGACCGATAATCCAAGATTTTCGACCAATAATCCAAGATGATCACGAGATAATCCAAGATTATCAAAATAACTTGGACTATCGACTGACAATACAAGATTGACGGTCGATAATCCAAGATTATCCCAAAAAAATTGGTACACTCTAAAAACTGTTGGGTCATATTCGTGACCCAACCAGAGTCAGCCATCAGTTGACGCAAATAGGGTTGTGTCGTGTCTGGATTGACTCCGAAATGCGTCAAACTCATGTCCGAAACCAATGATCCTGGGGAATAGTGTTTTCTGATTGGTCAATTGGCCTATTCGTTCCCGGTCGGTAACTTAACTCGGTACGTATACGTAAATGCAGTGCGTCCGCGCCTTTTCGTTCACTGAATACGACTAGCCTTGTGGAAGAAATGGATTCCTTCGTGAAAGAAAAACTGGAAGAATGGGGCTTGATGAAATGGGCTGACTCCTTCGAAGGTATGGTTCCATATGATAGTCATTTTAGTATAGATTTGATTTTGATATTTGATTTGGCCCAAATTTGAGACTGAAAATTGAACTCGAAATTCGAAGCTGATGAACAGTCCCTGATTAGCCTAGCCTCATATTCGCTCGCTAACCTATAACGTTAGGCTATACTGGATCGTGCATGAGTGTTATGCCTGCAACATTGTGAACAAGTAAACAGTTACAAATCTGAATTAATCATGTCAATCATAGCTTATCTTCTGTCTAATCCGCATCCTACGTGTGTGATTTGCTACTCCGGTACATATTTGACTGGTTCAAATGGGCCTTTACATAAATTCTTATTTAAACCAGGATGTTACTGTTAGCCTAGGACCTAGGCCTACTGTAGTTACTGTAGTTATGCTAAGACTAAGAGTCCGGGCATAACTACACTACAGTAGGCTAAAAGTAACATGTAACAACCTACTTGGGACATTCCGGCCAACCTTCCCACTTTTAACAAGTTTCTGAACTGTAGAAGTGCGAATGTGACTTGGCCTAGCCTAGAGCCAGGTTAAATTTTCTGACACTTTCCAGAGCTTTCTCTCGTTGAGGGAAGTCCCACCCAACGTGGGGTATTCATTCAAATCATTTTATCATACGTTTCTAGTTTCCAAAATGTGGATGCAGTGCCGGGCCTGTATGAAAAATTTGGTAGATAATTTAGCTGAGATTGAAAATTGCAGTTTGAGATTCTCTCTGAATAAGGGAAATCCAAACCTATCTGGATGTTATGGCAATTTTTCTGGCAAATTTTCCTCACCGAGTCTAAGGTGCGCGATTCCCACACTTTCCTCATTATTCCCGCAGAGAGGATAATGATAATCATTTGCGGGAAATTCCGTTTTTTTTTCTGCAACCAAAATTTACATATAAAACTACACATGGCAAATTGATACTTGTTTAAGATACAGAAAAATAACTACATCCATTAATCCCTTCCCAAAACATTACGAATGACCACTATGTTTCTAGTTTTAGCTCGATGCAACTACATCAGGCTGCTGCCCTCATGTAGATACATTTAACTAGTTGATTTGGCAGATTTTACATGAAATCCTCCCTGCATATGGCCAGCTTTCATGTATGTGTTGACCAGTGTTGTGTGATCTAGTTCTAGAGTAGACTGACGTTACATTTTGTGAAATCACAAGCAGGAACTATCGAGGCAAAATTGAAATTATTGCAATTCACAGCGATTTTGTTAGCTACAGGTATGAGCTAGATGTAAATTATGTGGTAATTTGGAAGTAGTTACCTCAGGTTTATTTAATTGCTATCTCCGATTTGCAGTAGCTACTGTACATTAGCTGGCCCAAGCACTATGTTGGTTAGGCTAAATTCACTGTGTTCAGTATCTTCCATACCATATGCTAGTCCACATGTGTGTATTCAATCACTGTGGAATGTACCTGTGTGTGGATCATTACGATCCAAGCCTAGTTTAAATCAATTCAGACTTAGCGGTGTGTGTGTATGTTGTATATCACGCTTGTTCATTAGCGTGATATCTCGAAAACTTTCCATGCTATAATGAAATTTTGTGGGGGGGGGGGGGGGAGTCAAGTGATCTTGACACGTTTCCTCGTAAGGCTCGGTTACACTGTAGCGATAACGATAAAATAGTTTGGACTGCTGGCGTGGTCAGTGCCCGTCACACTATAGCGATAAAAACACATTTATTGTTATCGGATAGGAATATCGTTCATGTCAGACCCGCGCAATTGAGATTGCATTAGAGAGACTTTTATTGCTACAGTGTGACCAAGTCTTAAGGCCATGCCGCTCGGTTTTGGCACACTGGCTCGCCAATCTGACTCGATAATTTCCCGATAATTTCACAGGAACCCCCTCAGTGGCTCTTAGATTACTGTAACACATCATGAAAATCATTCATCAACCTTCAGTAGTAGAATCTAGGCCAAAAACGTTGAATGATTTTTATCTAATTGACACAGTGGCGCTAACATGCAATTGCACATTTTGTAACAATAGCTTCATATTAACATAACTTTAAAAAACTTTAACCATTTCACTCCAATATTTTGCATAAAACCTTGAATAACTCCCAGGCTCGCCCCCACGCATTAATGCATAGTTAATGGGAATGTGGGATGGGTGGCAGGATGTGGGTGGGGTGTAGGCAGGTTGGACAGAATAAAAAGCCAAGCGGGTCCCACTGATTATGTTTATGTTTCAAGGAGAAATAAATGTAAAACGAGGGGGAACACAAGAGATTTTTTATTTGTTTATTTTTTCAAATATTTTACAGTTAAAGGGCAAAAACTTACCTGTCAGGTAAATATCAGTATAATTTTTCGTTAAAAATCAAAATGTTTTTATGGCAAACAATGAACCGAACTGAATTAAAATCTGCCAACCTGTGGACAACCATTAACAAGTGAAAAGTTTCTTACATTGGTTAATTTGGGTTCCTTGCTTTAGCAAAAGGAAGCTATGCGTTCAACTTGGCGTGTGTGTCTGTGTGTGTGTGTGCGTCTGTGACACTTGCTTGGGTACGCTCTATCTCAATAAAGGAAAGTTGGATTTAGGCTAAACTTGGACTATAGATCCACCATATACAGAAGGTGTGCCTATTGTTTTTGGTGCCCACAAAGGTCACAATCAGGAAATCAAACTACATCTGAAAACATCTCAAAGGTGAAAAGGTCACATTATAAATAATTTGCTTATTTTGGGAGAAAACGGGAGATCAAAGTAAATTTTCAGATATTTAATGCAATAACTCCCAGTGCCAAGGTGTGACACGGTTAATATTTTGGGACAAGTTGCGAACGGTATAGGGGAATATTTTCAAACTTAACGGTCATGTGATCCGAGGTCACCAAAGGTCAATTAATGTTAAAAAATTCTTATTTTGTGGGGAGAAAATGGGCAAAGACAAAAATGTTTGAATTTGTACAGTTTTGATGCTATATTCAGGTCTCACCAATCAAAAATGTCAATAAGTTGACCCCGGGTGTGTGAAGTTACACGAGATCAAAGTTAATTTTCAGACATTTAATGCAATAACTCCCTATGCCAAGGTGTGACAAGGTTGATATTTTGGGACAAGTTGTGAACGGTATAGGGGAATATTTCAAAACTTAACGGTCATGTGATCCGAAGTCACCAAAGGTCAATTAATGTTCAAAAACTAGTATTTAGGGGGGAGAAAATGGGCAAAGAAAAAAATGTTTGAATTTTTACAGTTTTGATGCTATATTCAGGTCTCACTGATCATAAATGACCCCGGGTGACCTGTGTGTGTGAAGTTATACAAGGTCAAAGTTAATTTTCAGACATTTAATGCAATAACTCCCAGTGCCAAGGTTGATATTTTGGGACAAGTTGCGGACGGGATAGGGGAATATTTCAAACTTAACGGTCATGTCACCAGAGGTCATTCAAGTAGTAATTATATTTCAAGGGGTGTGACATGCAGTGCAGGGGTTTAGGCAGCCAGCCAAGCTTCACGCAGCCTGTCTGGCAAAAGACGGCTCAATTTTTTCCTGCACAGCTTTCAAAATGAACACAAAGTGTACAGTATGTGCGGGACTGAGGGTTTCACGCGATCAGCATAGCCACTCCTCTAATATAGACGCCCGCATATCATACATTCCTGCCTCAGAGTCTGGTGACATGTTCCCCCTCCCCCCATCTGTTGATGCTCACAATAGAAGTATTGGCACATCTTCACATGTCATTTCTTTTTATTTCGCAGAAAACTGCATTGACGAAGACAGTTCCATGTTACTTGATGCCCCCAGACCATGAAGGAGCTGATCCAACCTCTCGGACCCCGGATGAAAGCACTCCGGAAGATCGCCGAGCTGGGATCCCCTGACATGGTATGTGCATGATCATCACTAGATATACTTGACAATTTAGCGAGATGGGCTTCCTTTGTTTCAAATGTGGTAATTTCTTATTCGGTGACAGTAAGGTTTTAATATGGCATCTCAAGAATATTCATTCTCTTGTGAATGGGAGATATTTTTCGGGACCGATCACTTGCATGCAGGATGGATGTATGACAACTTTCAAGGATCATGTGTCGACATTCAAAACTCATGTGGACAAAAAAGCATGACACAGAAGATCCTGCGGTGCCCCAATTTCATGATGAGGGTGGGTTGCATGCTGGCAACGGAGACGTTCTGTATCAATCAAACGATGAGCCTGGGTACCAGGATGAACAGGCTATTGGAGTAATGGAACCTATAGAACTTTGGGATGATTTCGACAAAGCAGAAATAGAGCAGAGGATAGCCATTCTTCTTGCAAAACTGCTTGGCTCCAGTAGTGTTGTCCAGTCAACAATTGATGGTGTTGTTGAACAAACATGAGGTTTGTTGGATGATGTTGTTGGCTTTCTGAAGGACAGAAGTCGTCGGTTTGCAGAGACAAACGGGATTGTACTGAATGAAGCGTCTTTCCTTTCTCTGATGGAGGACTTTTGAGAAATGTGAAAAAAATTTGCACAAGTTCAAAGGAGACTACCTGAGAAGGAAGTACTGTGCAGAGAGTTGCTTCTTCCTATCACCCAAAGAGATCGCTACTGCAAGAGCTTTCTACCAAAGAAACAATAGGTAGACTGGTAATGTGTCTCAGGTGTTAAAAGATGTCACTTTTCAGTATGTGCCCATCGGGCCATTGATGAAACTTGTTCTGGAAAATAGGTGCTTCATCGAGAATATAGAATCGCATGAACCCAGCTGCGATGGCTTAAAGAGGTCCCGGACTTTCAGGGTGGGGAGTACAGTCGGCAGAATCTATTTTGCAGGTCCAGGAAAAACATTCAACTGCTACTGTACATCGATGATTTCGAGGTTACAAACCCATTGAGTCCAAAAGCTGGTACGCACAAGCTTGGCGCAGTTTACTGCACCATAACTAACCTCCATCCAAAGTTCAGATCGGCTCATTTAGTGATGCTTTTCAATGCCAGTGATGCCAAACTATATGGGTATGAGCGCATATTCGAGCCGCTTGTCGAGGACTTGAATTCCCTCATCCTTGATGGTATGCACATAGAGACCCCTGCCTTCCAAGCTATGGTACGGGTCAAACTAGCACAGGTGACGGGTGACGATCTTGGAGTGCATGCTCTCTTTGGATTTGCCCAGGGGTTCACTGCGAACTACCCTTGTAGGATATGCAGGATGCCACGGGAGGATGCTCGGCAAGCTATTGCAGAGGATGTACAGCTTCTTCGCACGAAGGACAGTTATGAGGTAGATGTTCGTGCTGCGGATCTGCCAAATACTGGGATAAGGTCGAACAGTCCGCTGAATAGCATCCATCATTATCATGTAACTGACAACTTTGCTCCAGACATCATGCATGATCTGTTAGAGGGCGTTTGTCCATTGGAAGTCAAACTTGTGACCAAAGCTCTCATCAACAAGGGGTTCTTTGATATCAACCTCCTGAATAGCCGACTTGTGAGCTTCAACTATGTATGGTGTAGGAGACATCCGGAACAGGCCATGCATCTTCACTGCTAGTAGACTCAACAACCCAGATGCTGCTCCTGAACAGAATGCAGCACAAATGTGGAGTCTGATACGGCACTTCCCAGTGATGCTAGGGGATCTTGTTCCAGAAGATGATGACCACTGGGAGCTACACCTTCTTCTACTGAAGTGCATGGACATTATATTTGCACCAGCTGTGAGTGTAGGTGACACCGTTTTCCTTGGGCAACTCATCCAAGACCATCATCAACATTTTCTAGAGCTGTTCTGTGAAGATAGGGGGCTGAAACCCAAGCACCACCACATGTTGCACTACCCCCGGGCAATCAAGACAGTTGGTCCTCTTACAAGATTCTTGAAAATGCGCTTTGAGGCCAAACACAGCTTTTCAAGGAGGCTTTCTCACATAGTATGCAACTTGCAAAACATAGCTAAGACGTTGGCCTATCGGAACAAATGTTGTTGTGCTACAACCTCTTGTCGCAGAACACACTGATCCAAAAAGAGGTTTAAATCGGTCCAGGATCGTCAGTTCTTGTAGCATCACTCCCAGAAGCAAATCTAGTTCAAAGGAGGCTAGCACTCGGGCTGTATGATGACGTGTTCCTAGCGAATTGGTGTCAAATGTTCGGCCACACCTACAAGAAACACCAGATGGTGGTCGTGTCAAAGAACTTGGACCTAGACCCAGTCTTCTTGTCAGCATTCTCGCGATAGATTCAGGAGTCAAGTTGGTTTATGAAAAATGTGAAAGTACAGGATTTTGTAGGCATTTGCATGCATTCACTGTTGAGCCCCTAGACAACCGGGTTGCAGAAATCACTACCGTGAATGACTTGCTGGACTATAACGTTCTTCAGCTGAACCAGAGTGGACCACAAGCTGATGCTGTCTACTGTGTCGCACAAGATATAAGGTTTAGGCGAGGGTATGTACTGTACACACCAGTAAGGGATCCCACTCGCATGTGATTCAACAATCTGGCTTGTCCTATCATTTTAAATGGGCCTGTGGTGTCAATCCCCATAGATGAACATGACCAAAATGGAAACAATGATTCTTTCTTTGAAATAGACGATCAGTTCTGTAGTCCTGCTACTGTACTGTGAGCGCCCCCTCTATGATCATCCCTCCCCCTTCTACACATACATTGATTCAATTTAGTTGCAGCAATTTAGCCCGTATGCTCAAGATTTGCCCGATATTGCTACCTAATCATTCAATAATTAATACACAGGGAAAAAACCCAATTCACATGTGTGACTCTGGCACGAAACCGAATAAACACACAAAAATAGCATGACATACACAGAAGCACCCTTCTACATCAAGCCCATCTCACCCAAGAGAACATCTTCCAAATGTTTACCTCGTTCCCTGGGATGGTGGTCAGTAACCCCCGGTCAAATTGAGTCTCGGCACCCGGACAAAAAATTGGGAGAACTCTGCATAGTGTGATGTAGGCAGTAGGCATGAGGATGTTCACCTTAGTAGACTTAACTGGTTGTCCAATGTCCAGTAGCCCAAATACTTTGATGGTCCTGCGATGACAGTATCCCCCAATATGCAGGAATGTGGCCCACGTCTGGGGGCACGAGGGAATGCCAATGTCCTGGCACTCCTGTTATTTCAGAAAAATGTAGAAATTGGCTGCCATGATTGAAATTGTACTTTTGCATCTAAACCAGGTATACTGTATGTCCCGTGCTCCAGGTTGAATTCCAACTTGAGTGTATAATGTGACTTTTTCAGATCGATAATACATCAGTAAATCGGGCTGCTGGCACATCATCGCAATCTCCGGACCGACCTGTCGACCAGTCTCACCCAACCAACCACTTCCAATTGATATCCCTGCCTGACATGGAGCCTACACCACCCCCGCTATCCTATCAGTCCCCAGCTCGGTCCACTACATTGCAGTCATCACAAGGGACCACTTCCTCACTGGATTGTAGTGCAGCTACTTCACCAAGAACACAAGGGTTATTCTTTGTAAGTAATGTGATATGTCATGCACTCATTTCTAATGTTGTGGTAATTAATGGCAGCCTACCTGTTTTCCATTCTGGAGGTTTGACATCAAGCTACACTGTGAGTAGATGTGATGGGCGGTGCTCCTGTGAATTTCCACTTGAAGGTGTCACTGATTCCCATCCCATGTTCTGCATGAATCATGCCCTTGACTCTATCCGGATACTAGCTGTCCATATTTGGCACTCATCTTCCGCACCCGGCACTCATGGTTGAATGTCCTGCCCTGCCCAGCACAATTTTTATGTAAAATGAACGCAGTGTTGCCAAAAATGTGGTATTTTGATCATTTTCAAAGCATAATTTGACAATATTTTATTTGGTTCATAGACTAGGTTTGCTGCATAATCCATTACTACAGTTTGTATAACCAAGGAGAATCCTCGATATCGTCATTACAGTTAATATTCTTAAAATGAATTATGAAGAAATCTCCACACATACAATGTCTGAGCCGCTATTGGCATACATTGTAACTGTGGCATTATTTTGGGAAACAAATTTTGTGATATGTTGGGGAATTGTGTACAAAATTTACTGGCAGCAGCCTCCCAGCAGGTTCCCTAGGGCAAGGCTGAGAGGCATGAGGGCAGTCACATTTACCCCCAATAGCTAGCGTTATACGTATAAATTTGTACAGGGGGTACAGTACAAGGGTAGGCTTCCATGTCGGCACATTGAGATGAGTATGTGATGCCCCGTGTGTGAATATACTACATGTATACTGCATACTACTTATCCACCATGGCAGATCAGGTATAATGTCGGTATAATGTACAATTGAAATACAGTCATTTTAATTGGACTTGGTGTTATGTATCTCATTGAAATGAGGTTATTTTGACTACATATATTCCCGGCAGTATTATTGGCTCAATATGGCCCATGGTTGAGGAGAGTGCTCAGGAGATGTGGGTAGAGCTCCGGATGGAACACTCTCAATTCATGCTCTCAAATTACTACTACAGCTCCAGTACACCCAGCTTTAAATGGCTACTAGCTTCTGCTAGGGGTTATCTACTGATTGACCCACTTCCCGTCCTGGGGAGTATCACACTCTAATCCGCTTCACGTCAAAGAATCCGGGACAAGCACCGGCTCTATCTATAAACAGGTATCCTAGGGAAGTTGGGAGAATCAATTAACCATGGCTGACATAATACCTGATCTGAAGAATCAGTTGGACTGTAATAAGCATCTCATTCACAAGTATATGCTCATGGTTTCCTCACCCACAGAATGTCCGAAAGATACTTGTATGCAAGAAAGATAGGAAGGAAATCGAGAAAGAGATGGATGATGGACTGCTGAGCCACAAGATGCGGATCAAAGCCGTGCGGATTTTTGTCTCGCATCTAATGGAAGAGTTTGGAGATAGGTAAGTAGAGAAGGCACTTCTGGGCCAATAGCCTTCTCCATGGGACAATGTTCCACATCTTCTGCATGGTCTCTAGACTGCAAACAAAATTTAACAAATTGTACTTTTGTTCGCTATTGATCTCTTACCTGAGGTGGCTGTCCCCATCCCTCTCCTTCCACGCGGAGCTCGAAACCTCCTGTTGTACAATTGAAATACAGCCATTTCAATTAAATTTGGTGTTATGTATTTCAATGAAATCTCGACCAAATATATGAATTACTTGAAAATGTCATATACCCACGATTTTCGTATCAAAATGAAGCTTTCACAGAGCTTTTTCCAGCAGTATTAAAAACTCAATATGGCCCATGACCGACATAATACCTGATCACGGTGGATACGGATACGGTGGGTCACATATAGGCAATTTTGAACAGATGTCATTTCAGTAGCTACCTCAATGAGTTGACAGATTCTGCTTTTCTGATGGTTCCAGAAACTAATCCTAAACAGGAGGAACATCCCACGCGAAGGGTTGATCCCCAAAGTGGAGTGGCTGCTTCTAAATTCGGCAAAGGACGGTGTTGAAGCTGTACTATAACGCAGTGGTCATTGTCAGCATGGGTCCCAATAGGACGTTCAACAATTCCCTAGACATTGTAGAAAAAGAGGATATCAAGAGAGCTTCTACTTGAGCAGATTGCTTCACATCATTCTAACAGCTCATTTGTGTGTCATTCTCTATTCCAGACCCAGATCCCATGTGAAGGAAGTCCTGGCCCGCTCTATAGTGGAGGAGTTCCCCGGGCTGAAGGGGGAAGTTGGTATTGGATACGTGAGTATTGTCATCCTCGCCCCAGGAGATCCCATGGAGAAAGTTGTACTGTCTAGCCATATTGGTCTCTAGGGACAGTTGATATTTGTCAGCATAAAATCCAAAAAAGCAGAGATTGCAATTGGAGACGGAATTTATGACAATTCAGAAAAATGTAAAAAGATTTGTATACCTTCTACGCCTCTTCCCTGGTTCGAAGAAAGTACTGAAATTGGTCTCATCTCTAAATTTTGTTCCACAAACTTTTTTATTTGGAACATATACTACATCGAGGCATCACTATGCCTATGAGATTAGAAATGGGATGCTGTATGTGTCAACATCTGTTTCAACCAATGTCTTTGCAATAGAAAATTCCAGTTTGTTACTTAGCATGAACCAGTATGGTATCAATTGTTTTCCGCAGGAAGCTCGGTACACTCCCAGTATTGGGAAACATGCTGCCACTGGGTTCCTGGAGGAACGACTCCGGAATGTGAGGAAGAGATCTCTGGACAGAGTTCCGAAAGGCACGAAGAGACAAAGAACAGAGAAACCGAAGGATTCTGCTGAGCCGCCAGTAAGCACTGAAGGTGAGTGACTACATGTACGATGCCTCTGTTAGTCTGCTAAAATTTCACATGTCTGACATCACAGCACTGTATGCCTATAGTTGACCTGGTATCACCACCATAATCAATACTTATGGAGGGAAGATCGAATCAAATGCAGGCTAAAATTTGCTTAGTTCATTTAATTGCAGCACAAAGCATTTTTTCTCCAAGATGAGGCATGTATTTTTAATGATGTGAAGCCGGAAAAGGAAAGGGGGTTGACCGGTTGAATCATTATGAGGGCTGTGCTTTGGTATATGCCGATTTCAATGACTGAATTGACCATCAGCGTTCAAAATAGCTAGTGTAGCATCGCACGATGCTCCTCCGCTGAGTGAGATTGCTACACAAGTTTGGAGATGCATAGCATGTTTTCGCACATAAAACTGTTAGTAGAAAACATTCTGGCCAAAGTAAAATTGGAAGTTGCTACACAAGGCACCAATTCAAACATAGTTCGCGTGAATGCATTTTCCATGCCCATAGAAAAAAGGTGGAAAAACTGAATCAATGATTTAACGATTCTTCCCCAGAGAGGGCTGATGTAGTCACATGTGTGTGGTATTTCTTGTGAACACCACAAGTGGAAGATGCAAGGTTCACCTGGTCACATACTTGGGTGGTAGGTCACCTAAAGTGAGTAGATGGTCTTCATTATTTCTAGTTCAGGTGTCATCAACATTCATGAGTAGGGGGTTAGAGCCCAAACTTGGAACATGAGAGACAAATATGGTGAAAGATGGGTTTGGTGGGTCATTCATATTGTCGTACCTGTTTCTCTGCTACAGACGATCTTGACCCTGCTGCCATGGATGTCACAGTGGCTGGGCCACAACAAAGAGCCAGTGGCCCAGTTAAGGATTACCACCGTAAGACGCAGAAGGCTCGACTGCTTTGGATTCGGGACAATCAGGACAAACAAAGTCTTCGAGAAGTATCCAAGACTCTTGGACTCTCCAGGTTTGGTATGTACATTCAAAGTATACAACATTTTGCACTCGGTGTTCCATTGTATGGAATTGAAACTTGGGCCATGATGCCAGTCCTGGAGAAATCACTCAATAGTAACTTTACTCGTATGCTCAGAGCTGTACTAAATATTAGCTGGAGAGATCACATCCCCAATGCCATTCTCCATGGGGAGCTTCCCAAAGTAGGAGATAGAGTGGCTCGTAGAAGGATAATTCTAGCAGAACAGTGTCACCCTGAACTTCCTGCTAATCAGCCCATACTCTGGGAGCCTACACATGGCAGAAGAAACAGAGGCAGACAAAAGGACACATTTGTCGACATCGTGAAGAGAGACACTGGACTGAGGGAACTAAACGAGATTGCTGGCTGTATTAGGGACCAGGATGAATGGAGGATCCATGCTAGAGCTCGGCTGTGGCCGACCCAGTGAGTGAGTGAGTTTCCATGGGTAATTTGTTGTCATACTTATCTGCATGGCACCCGGTGGGGAGTGTATGCGCCACTGTAGCGGCTGTGAAGAATGGGTCATGCAAGTCGATCATCCTGAGAGCGCTGGTGGTTGGGAACAGAAGATGGATGCTATATAACACTGGTATCATCATTTTTCAGCCAGCACACTTGATTGTGGCCTGTGCTGCTCCCTGGCACACACCTATCAGCTGAATTATAGCAATCATCTTGTTCTCTGTCGCTTGAATACAGAAGCTCAAGTTTTCCGTCCACATCCTCAAACATCAGGCTGCGATTTTACAAGCTAAATATACTGCTTTTGTCAACTGCCGGCAGTACTCAGGAATTGCACTGCTGCTTGTAGTAAAACTGACGTATATGTCAATCTCTCCTCAGGTGAACATTGGCTTCAACGCTATCCATCCCAAGTGTGTGGACAACTTGTTTCTGCTGTGGACCCCTGCCATCTCCAGGGAGTGCCTGCAGTATGCTGGCAAGCAGAGAGATTGGTTCCGGCATCTGGGAATCGGTGAAGATTGTAGTGAACTGTCGGGTAAGGATTTTCATTTACAAGAGTTGCTAGTTTTGGGGGCATACACTCTGTGGACACTACTGCTCAACAACCAGCTATTCCAGTCTAGTTGATGGGAACAGTACTAGCATTGGACTCTGGATCAGCGGCTCGAGTTTGCCGATGATACAGGTGTAATGTTTGTAAAGTGCCTTGAGCAGCTGTTGGCTGGATATGACCGCTATATAGGACTACATTATTATTATTATGTAGCGTATGGTAAGTTATGATGATCGATGACTGTGACTGGTCCTTGGTTAAATCACTCTCCCCCGTACATCAATGACTGATAAGGCAATTTGGATCACTTAGTGAATACTCAAGAACAGATGTGAATAAGCCAGTTCGGAGTTAGATCCTGCGCATGCGTCAGTGTGTTTCAGCACCGGCTTTAGTTACAGTATCGGTACCACAATGTTTACTAGCTACAGTATTTCATAAAGAGACAACGACCTGTCAGAAGCTTTGCATTGTTACTTCGTCATTTGTACACAAAACGATCCAAAATTGGGCTTCCTGTTGTATAACAGTTTATATATGCTTTTACTTTACCCTATCAAAGTCAGAAAACCAGGAAGAGTGCACCTCGTCTTATTACCGAAGGTCGTAATTAATACCTTACCCGCAGGGAATGGAGGATCCCTCCTTGAGTGTACCAGGCACTGCTCTACACGGTCGATGTTGATTTGCTTTATTTGGGTTTTATCAAATATTCATTGTTTATTATTGTTGTTCTGTTCGTTTTCTGGAAGCTGGGTACTTCTGCTCAAGTCAGCTAGCCTCAATAGAGTTATCGCAACTTTTTTACTCTTCAATTCGGCCAAGATTGGGAATGCACTGTGTACTGCATTGAAGGAGAACATCGAGGAGGATTAATACACAAATAACCTTTGACCTGATTGCGCGATATATGGAGTCTCCTCATTTCTTCATGTGCAGTCGGTGAGTTAATGGTGATCATAGCTTCTTCAAAATCAGGGGCAATGAACAATACTACAGGATGGGTAGGCCAGAAGGTCATTCCCTGCTAGCTCAGCAGAAAAAGTTTGTCTCCCACAACAGAACACTCTCCATGTCTGACATACATATTACAAGATGAAATTTTGTGGTATTGTGTGGCACTGATATTTCAATGGAGTACATTCTTGGTCACGATGTGTTGTTGGTTTTCATAATTTGTAATCAGCTATGGAGATATATTCCCTGAGTCTGCATGGGATGATCTGCTGGGGAACAGCAAGAAAGATGGTGAAATGGAGAGTCAGTTTCCCAGGACTTGGAAGTCTTCGGATTTACAAAGCAGGTCTGGAAAAGGACCATATTTGAGTTGAATGGGACCTGGGGCCTGTTTCACAAAACTAGACTTACGCACACAGGACTTAGTGCTGTGCGAACTCGACTTACACTAAGATGCGTGTTAGTAAAGTACTGTTTGGATCTCGGTTTCACAAAACTGTTCTTCACTAAGACGCATCTTAAGATGCGTACATTTTATTTTTGTTGACATGAACGAGGCTGTGACCTTTGACCGCGAAATGTTTTAACAGTTCATCGCACGAACTAACTTTACAATTGCGAGAATGGGAAAGGTAAATACCAAGTCAAATGCCTTTTATAATCACAATATTTGGCTAAAACTTATGTAATATTAATATCTTTACGTCAAAGAGACGGAGAGACTTCTCATGCAGTTATCGAGACATAAATTGTCTCCTTCGTTGTTATTGATAAGCTACAGTGCAGACGTAATAAATGGGACGAAATAGCCTAGTAACCATATTTAGCACTTTAACCGTAACACAAGTATAGGCCAGATGTTAGCAATTATCAGTATAAGGCCTAGGCCTACTAAGTACTATGCTTATCTTTTCCGAATCCGAGTCAGGAAGCCGCTAAGGCTGATTGCGAGGAAGCCACACTACAGTCCTCTTCAAGAGCTAGGCTAGTATGGGCCACAGGCACTCGTAACGTTATCTAGGTGTATAGTTTATATATACTATACACCTAGATAACGTTACGAGTGCCTGTGGTATGGGCTAGCATTACAGTCGTAAGGTAGATCATTCATAACATGTTTCAAGTTACTACTAATACTATACTAGCCTACGTAGGCTTAGTTATACTGCTATAGCCTACATGCTACAACTTCACAAAGCCAAAAGCTAGTCTATGGACTTAGGCTTAGGTGGGCTATGGCGTCAGTGCCCAAGTGGTTACGGTTCCTGCGATGTATGCGTAGTAGCCTAGACCTACTTACCTTTTGCCGCCATGAATGTTCACATATGCCAAGCCTATTTACAGGAATGCTATTAGGCTAGTAGAGTATAGGTTGTTCAACGTGTATGCCAGTCCTATCAGAAATTAAGCCTAACCTAGTTGAATTGACCTAACCTGACATTAACAATAATACTAACATTACACGCTACTCACTGTGCTAGTACTAGGTCTAAGATGTCGTGTGTCCGTGTTACAGTTAGTGGTCAAATCAGAACAGCACTCATTGTATATTGTTGCCCTAATTTTCACAAACAAATATTCCTCTTCAGGAAAAGCGAAAATGGTGCCCTGATTTCTCAGAGGTGGAAACACTGACTTTGGTGGAGTTTGTCTCCACTCACAAGGCACTGCTCTTTGGCACTGGAGGGAAGGTGTCCAGTAAAGAAGAGAAGATGAAGGAAAGGTTTGTGAATTCCACACCATTGATTTTGTGTTAAAATTGTCTGTATGTTTGTTTTTTTTGTTTTTCCAGCTACAGCTAAGAGATTCCACTACACAAGACTTGGTTTTACAATAGCCTGAGTAAATCCTATTTTTTTTTATTCAAATATCATTTGAAATGTCGGAAGGAATAAAATATCACTTAACAATTCAAAAGTTGTGAGATGACTGATCTTGAGTGATATCTTGAACAAATTCTGTTTTCGTTGGCTTTCTAATGGATGTTTGAAATTTATATTTTATTATGGAGAGGCCTCCTGTTATCATGTTGTATATATCAGTGTTGGTTTCATTTTTTTGGTGCTGGTGCTATTGGATAAAATATGAACACGTATTTAATTTGTTTACTCATACTGAACAGAAACTGGAAGAATTAAGGCAGCAGCGGCCCTGCAAACAGTTGGAGGACTAGTACGGGAGTGGACTACGGTCAGATAGAAATGGAGAGATATTTAATGTCTTAATACCTGCTTGCTGATGAATTTCGGAAAACAACTGGCGCATAATCTGTTGGGCGGGGCTTGCAAATTCTGATTGAAGTTTGTAGAATCTATGGACTCATTAAAAGATGTGGCTAATTTTATTCAGCTCAAAATTTTTACACAGATAAGTCAATAAAAATAATGACTATTGGTATGAAATTGCATACAACGGTGTCATGGACACTGAGCTTTTAGTGCAAGCTGGAAAGGTCATAGTTTAAATTTGGCAAAGAAGTACTGAGGATTTCTTGTTCATGCTGCTGTTCCACCTCTAAATTCTTACCCTACAACCATTCAGCATGGTACTTTCAGATACAAGGGTCACATCACTTGCACAACCTATAATGTCATCTATCTGATCTCTTGTAGTTTGCAGCATCCAGTATGTTGGTGAAACCAAAACCACCCTCAAGAAGTGGTTATATGGTTACAGTCAACACCATGAAGACTGAGACCCCGGTTGCAGAACACTTTAACCTTCCCAACCATACCATTAATGACATGTCCCTACAGGGGATTGAATCCTTAGGTAGCCGTTCTGACCTAGTACGAATCACCACAGAGAGGCTGTGGATACAATGCCTACGAACCATATAACCTCATGGGCTCAACATTCAGGAAGGAGATGATTTACCTTTCTTCTGTTTCCCACTCCTGTCCCACCTTTCTTCTGTTTCCCACTCCTGTCCCATCCCCCCACCCCCGTCACCCATCTTCTCGTAGCTCTCTTCCACCTTTTTTTCTCCACACCTTTCTGTCTTTGTCCTTTTATTCCTACCTTCTTCCCTTAATCCTCTCTTTGTCCCTCTACAGTTTATCTCCTCCTACCTCTCCTCTTCCCCTTGTTGGTTTCTTTCTTCTCTCCATCTCGTCTACTAATCCCTTTACAACTATCTCTTTGTGTTCACCATGCTCATTAACCTGTCTGTATTCTGTGCATGTATTTTTCCCTTCTGTTACTGTTACTTGGCATTCAGCCTCTAAAGAAGATCGAGCTAGGATCGAAGCGTCAGGCCAACTTACTTTTACACATTTTCTTACACAGGCTTTATAGTGGATAAGCAGTTTGTTTGATTTTGACTTTAGCATTTAAACAAAATCAAACTATTTTTTGGAGGATACCCATAATAACACAATTTTTTTCACGCGAAAGTTACAACAGGTGTTGGGTGAGGGTAGGGAAGGGAGGTTCGAGTCAAGGGTGGGCTTATAGCTGGGAGTTATGGGTGGGGAATTGTGGGAACGTTGTGGCAAGGGTCAGGTGGTTTTGAATGTGGAGACATACATTTATGTATATTTTCAAATTTAAGCAGGGAGTGCTCTACTCGTTAAGCCATAACGGTGTTTTTAGAAGACTTCCTTTCACAACTCTTTGTATTTGTTTATATTATTATTATCACCTGAATGTTGTGATAAAAGAAATAAATACATGAAATGTGATCTGCCATAGTACTGTCATGTAAAATATATCTAAGGCTGCAGTTTTAGTGGACTGTTAGTGATTAATTTTTGCGTATTCGTACTTTTGATACATCTTTTACTTCATGGTTAATATATAGAATTGACCCTGACGGTTACCAGTAAACTATTGTGTTTGTATTCATTTTGGTAGACTTGTTCTTATATCCTCGCAAAGGTTCTCGACTCATTGCAGAAGTTGAACCCCTCTTCCCTTGATCAACTGTATGTTGTGGTTACATTACAAGCACATGCCGGTTCTTAAAGTATGTGTTACTTTTTTGGGTTTCTGTAAATTTCCCAATATTTATCATATTGACTGAGGTGATTTTGAATAACCCTCTTCTTGTGAAACAATATCGCTCGTGCATGTCTTCATCATTGTCTTCATTATCAAGTTGTCGAGAGGATAATTTCGGTCCCGGAAAATGCGTTCTCTGCGTGGTCCAGCAGCAACTCTTTCGCCTAAGATCATTTGAAGTGCGGCCATTGTTGTAGTTCATATCGTTCGTGTATAGTGTAATTTGGCAGACTTAACACGTTTAAAATTGTCGCCAATTCGATCACATAACTAGAAATACACTAACATCAGTCCCTAAGTCTCGTCCATACGAGACGTAGACTAAGTCCCGTTATGCTACTTAGTGAAGACTGGACTAAGTCTTGTACGCGACTTAGTGATCTTTGTGAAACCGGCACTAAGTCCTATTCACTAAGATGCGTCTTAAGACCCCATAAGACGCGACTTAGTGCTTTGTGAAACAGGCCCCAGGGCAGATGACTGCAGGCAGACTGTGAAACTGGAGATTCCTTCCCCTTAAACTTGGTTGGCTCAGGTTGTGTGTTGTCTACGGCATTGGGGTTGCTGAGACGATATTGTCCTCGAAGGCACACTCTTTGGAGGCATATTTGAAGGTGAAGGAGACGATGGCTACCAAGTAGGCATGAGTGCAGGACTTCCCTGACCTTTTTGCCATTTGAGGGTTGTTTTTGTTTGCTTTTGAGGTGTTTATGCCATAGATTGCCCATTCCAGTTGAAAGTGCCAGCTACTGTACCATTGGCACTCTCGTTACTGGCCCACAAGGGTGCAATCTATTTTTCAGTTCATTCATCACTCAAATATCATTACCTGGGCGCTACGAAACCTATCGATCACACAAATGTCCTACACATAGTTCGAAGTTGTATCGGATTTACTATGTTTTCTACATACTAAAATCTGACTGACGGTCTGGCACGTTCTGAATAGTTGAAGCGCTGCGGGAAGCATACTTTCCACTTGCCCATTTGAATTCTGCAAGGTGGGATTGCCTGTACAGTATATAGGTTGATCCTTTAGTCAGCAGAGAATCACAAAATAACACAAGAACTAGTTGGCTAGTAGAGGTCCCAAATGTGGAAATATGACTGTGGTATGTTGACTGTTGATGGTACATTCTACGTTGTTTGATGTCAAATTTCCAGACTAATGAAGGTTAGGGGGGGGGGAAGTAACTTTTATTATTTGTTGGGAGGGATCTATCTCATTCGTCAAATGGGAGACCATCCAAACTTTTCATCTCAGTAGCGGTGGACATTGGGCTGTTGGATGAAATGAAGTTCCCTCCTGTGGTAATAAGCCAGTTCACAGTTACGAGTGTGCATGCCCAGGCTGAAAACGTGTTGTGGGTACAGACGAGACAATCGCTCATAGCGCTAGTGTCTAAGTTTCCACCCAAACTCCCATAACTCCCCCAAAACAGAGCAGATTCATTCCATTTTCTAATTATTCCATTGTATTGTATGGGGGTGCTATTTGCAGAGTTTCCAGTTGCCAAGATTAGTTCTTATACATTACTGGCACTGTGCGTATCCGTGTTTGTACCTCTTTGACATCATATCATCACATTATTTTGTTATGATTATCTCTAACTGTGAAATGGCATATAGCTTTATGTACGACTGCGTGATAAAAATTCAGTTGGTTCGTCTAATTATCTCAGCCGTCGCGGACTGGTTCATATCAATGACACTGCATTTACAAGCATGTGTGATGATTAATACTGTGGGCCTGCCTATTGCCTCATTTAGAGGCCATTTGATCGCATTCTCTCTACATCATGACCTCTTTTCCCAAAAATACATTGACTGTAGGGCAGTTAATTGAAGATTGTACTGGTGCAATATTGGGATCGTGTTATGGTGGCGTGCTTTTATCAGTTCATATCAATAAATGTTTAAAGATTGAACTACTGTATATCTCTTGTTTACTTCTTTCCTAGTGCAGCTGTTCATACTACTGTCTTCATTCTTCCCTGGAGGATAAATGAATCTAATCAGTAATGTGTGTGTGTGACTGACTGTCTTGTGAATCTTGGTAAGTGGGAGATGTCTTATTGTTCCCATACCTGGGTAATGGGCATTCCATAATGAGTAGGTAATTAATCCATATTATTATTAATGTGGATGCCACTAATAATTGGGAGAGTTAATCAAACTCATAGCTTGGTGATCAAAAGCCTGGAACCGTGCCGTCCAAGCTGGTCTGACCCGTCTGGAGCCATGCTGCTGACCCAAGTTATGAGTCAGTGTGACCCAAGTCTGATCGATTAGTGATATTTGACCCAAATATTTGGGTTGAATTTTTTACCCAATTGCGGGGTCACTCTACTTGACCCAATTTTTTGGGTCATCTTCACCCAAATGTGTAAGGTACCCTTCGGACATTTTTTGGGGTGAAATAATACCACAATTTGGGTCACCTGTGACCCAGGAGTTTTTAGAGTGTATATCGCTTGACAATCTTGGATTATCTACTTCTTACCATGAACTTCATTGGTTATCTTGGATTATCGATGAATAATCCAAGTTTATCAATTGACAATCCAAGATTATCGATCGACAATCCAAGATCATCGAACGACAATCCAAGATTATCGAATGACAATCCAGGATTATCGTTTGATAATCCAAGTTTATCGGCCGATAATCCAAGATTATCAGAACCAGCAAGCCAGAAGGTTCCAATAAATAGATAATCCAAGATTATGTCGATAATCCGAGATTATCGCTCGAAAATCCGAGATTGTCAAGAGACAATCTTGGATTGTTGCTTTTCTTATACACTTGGCGCGATAATCCAAGATTCTCGAGTGATAATACAAGATTATGAACAGATAATCCAAGATTATGAACAGATAATCCAAGATTTTCGATTTGATAATCTTGGATCATCAGTTATTACAAGCCGAAGTTTCACAAAATATATAATCCCAGATTATCGTCTGATAATTTTGGATTGAGGATACAAAATCCCAGATTAAACATTGTTAAAAACGACCCCTTTAAATAATGCATATTTTGTAGAGAAAGAGATAGTTTATCACCCAGCCGTTTGAATCTGAGAGCAATCTGTATGCAACACGGGTGTTTTTCTTTCGATGTTTTCTTGCAACTTCGATGACCGATCGAGTGAAAATTTTCACAAGTGTGTTATTTTATGCATAAGCTGGGATACACCAAGTCAGGATACTGTCTTTAACAATAACCAAATGTATACCCTGTCTTTAAAGAAATATTTGTTTGCTATTTCATAATAGGTTTTCCCGGGCAATTTCAACAAACAATCATTGAAGTTAATAGCAGGCTCTTTCAATTTCGTTTGGGCTACAACCACCATTCAAGGGTTAATGGGTCATTGACTTTCAGCATTGACTCTACAAGAAAGATCATTAAAATTGACTTAGTTCATTCAGTTTCGTCAAAGCCAGTCGCCGAGGCCAACATTTTCCAAAGGTGTGCATTCCAATTCGTTTCTGGTGTCAAACGAGATTTGGCCCTCATAGAATGGCAGCTACGAATAGGAGACCGAGAGGCAGCACAAGAAGCAGGAGTCAATATCCAACAGTGGAGAGGTGATCTCCTACAAGAAGTGGCCCAACAGAATGTGGGAGAAATGCAATAATATCCCAAAAAAACTCTACTTTGATTCGACTAGAAAAATCGCGTGAATGTCAAAGCTAGTTAATGAAATTGAATGTTTTTGGGTTGAAATTGCCCAGGAAAACCTATAGTATCCTTTATAACATTTATAGTAACACAAACAATATACAGAGGTAATAGATTCTCATTAAAGTCTAAAACTATCCAAATCCAATGTTGGTATCAATCCAGGTTACATTTGCCCCTATGGTCGTGTTTGAAAACGGATTTTGCTGGACCCAAGGCTTAACTTACAGTGCAGTAAACATAAGGTCTCCCTGCTGAAACGGCACCTCCTGGATTTTGAGTTTACACATGGCTTTCTCTCTCGGTGAAAACTATTGAGTTGCATCGATCATGTTATATGTTCGTCTGCTCTCGATCTTACACGGGCGAGTCTGTCCAGGATGGCCATCTCCACTACGTCGTCTCTCTTAGCTTTCTTTGCTTTGGTCGATTTATCTGGAGAACAACTCTTTCGCCTTTGTCCTTCATTCGGAAGAGATGAAGATGTGCTTGATGATGGCTCTTTGGTAGGCTTAAAATGTTTTAGGATGGTGCTTTCTAAATCTTTTTCGGAACCCAGTGTATCATAGCTCCGGTCTTTATATTGTAGCATTTCCGATTTGTCAATTATGAATGTAACTTTTACAGATGATTATATTATCTTGGACTGGCCATGGTCTAATAAATCATTATGTTGCTTCCAATGGTGTAGTTTGATCTTGGCGATTTTAACTAACAATCGTCTCGAGCAAGTGAATTTCCATTAAATTTGTTGAGAAATTTTTGCACCAATCTAAAGAACTGTGGTTCTGAAAATCTTATGACACCTTTCTTGATTCTGTTCCTAATATAGGCCCATTTGCCATGATCTAAACGGACAGTTTTTGAAGTGTTATAAAAACAAATCAAATAACGTTGGTAATGAATGCACCTGTCGGACGATGTAGTTAATTATTATTCAATGATGTGAGGGCCTCGTTACAATAGTATAACAAGCTTTTCTGTACTATTTTGCGAAGTTCATATTGACCTTAAGTACTTTTAGCAGTACCAATCCTTTTTTAGCTACAGACTTATGTCCTTATATATATTGCTATCTTCGGGAAATTTGTCAACAATGCATAATTGTAAACTTGCATAGTGTATTTTGCGACAAAACTGTTTATCGAAAACGACAAGTAATTTTATGGCAAGTTTTATGTCGTCTCCTGAAAATGAAAAATAAACGATTTGAATGATATAGGACATAGAGTAGACCCTACTCTCCCAAACCCTAATGAGGTATCATACATTCAGTGGAGCTACATCTTTAACATTAACAACTATTATAGATTTATTAATGTAACAAGTTATTTTTAAATAAATTTTGTTCGACTTATTATTGTTTGTTTTTAAATATTTTTCACATGAGTGCATTTCCAAACTTGAAAAATGGTTGTTAAAGCACTAAAAATAGGTTTTTGGAATTTTGGAATTTTTGCTTCATTTTCCTCACGCCCATATGTTTCTTTCCGATTCTCTGTGCTTGATGTCTGGTCTTCATGCTCTTCTTTACTTTCACAAAAGCATCGCGCAGTTTCCTCCATTTGCCCTTACATTCTTTGCTGCATATTTCCCCAATTTCTTTCCATGAATTTACTGCCCTCTCAGTGTCTCGGTACTCTCTCAAAGATGTGTTGTAGAGGTTTGGAAACAGGCGCACTGTTTCGATAAGCTTTACATCGTCACTAATTAGTTTTGCCATCACTGCGAATGAATACGCATCGGACAAAATGTTTGAATATTTCAATATGTCCGACTAGGCATCCAATTGTGTAGCACGACTTTTATTTAGTTTCAAAACGTTCGGACGCAGCAGCACAATTATATTACGCACTGCGCGTCCATTTACACACTGCGGATCGAACGAAATAGGTCTGCGCGCTGCGTACGCAGTGAAAACGCAGCGAGTATGAACCGGCCTTTAGATCCCTCCCTAGGACAGCGATCACAAATAACCCTAAACCTCCTGCTGCCAAAAAATGTGGATCCGCCCCTGTAGTTTTTTGTAGTTCAAGTGGATAACTTATAAAGTTATAATAAGTTGCGGTAAACAGCTACGAGTAGGTTTGTGAAGGGAGGGCAATGGGCATAAATTTCTCCAAAAAAAAAAACACAAACATACCGACCATAGGCGTACGAGGTGGGGGGGGGGTCTGCCCCCCACAATTCTGATGACCTAAGAAGGCTAAGATACGGGCCAAAAAATTAGGGCAAATTATAGCACCATTTTGCATATAATCCCAATATATAAACCAACATTTTCGAAGGTACAACGCCCAACAAAACTAAAGTACTGCATTGCAAGTACTCGGCCTTTTGGCTAAGATCATGTGTAGTATCTGTTCCCTTTCGAGGGGAATGGTGATGCACACCCGACGATGATTACACAGTCACAGTCCTGATGCAAGGGGACTGGGGCTGAGAGCGGATCAGTCGTTTGGTAGTTTGGTTTTCGTGGCCAGGTTCTTTCCTGGGCGACTTTTCCTTTAAACAAGAGCCCAAGGGCACTGTGGTTCCTTGCGTAGGGGTATATGAAAATACACATAATATTATGAAGCAAGATTGGGCTGAAATAGTCCAAGTAATTGTGGTCCTACATGTACCCATAAAGTAACCAACACTATAGCCAACACTTTTGTGATCACAAATTGTGATCGGATTTTTGATCGGAAGGCACTTTTGAGATCTGAATATGGCGTCGAAAATGTCAGAAATATAAGGTCACCTACAAGCGGGTCAACAGATATGATAACATAGGTGACCTCAAATCACATGACCGTTAAGTTTGAAAATGTTCCACCACCCCATTCACAACTTGTCCCAAAATATCAACCATGTCACACCTTCGCATTGGGAGTTAATTGCATTATATATGTCTAAAAATTAACTTGGAACTTATATACATCACTTCACACACAAAGGTCACCCGGGGTCAACCAATTGATATTTTTGATCGGTGAGACCTAACTAGAGCATCAAAACTGTAAAAATTTAAACATTTTTTCTTTGCCCATTTTCTCCCCCCAAAATACTATTTTTTTAACATTAATTCACCTTCGGTGACCTCGGATCACATGACCGTTAAGTTTTAAAATATTCCCCTTTACCATTTGCAACTTGTCCCAAAATATCATCCGTGTCACACCTTGGCACTGGGAGTTATTGTACTAAATGTCTGAAAATTAACTTTCACCTCATATAACATCACACAAAGGTCACCTGGGGTCAACCCATTGACATTTTGGATCAGTGAGACGTGAATATAGCATCAAAACTGTAAAAATTCAAACATTTTCTTCTTTCACCTCATATAACTTCGCACACGAAGGTCTCACAGGGATCAACCTATTGACATTTATGATCAGAAGGTACCTTTAACATCTGAAAATAGCATCGAAACTGTCAAAATCCCCAAAACACTTAAAGGTCACCAGAGGTCAAACTGAGGTCAAGGGTTACCCAGATGCGGATCGACAATTGGATAACATTGAAGCAACTCCCACCCCTAACGGACAATTCGTTCTGAAGTTATCGCAAAAATACTACTTTTTTATCATTAATTGACCTTTGGTGACCTCGGAGCACATAACGGTTAAGTTTGAAAATATTCCCCTATACCATTTGCAACTTGTCCCAAAATATCAAACGTGTCACACCTTGGCACTGGGAGTTATTGTACTAAATGTCTGAAAATTAACTTTTACCTCATATAACTTAACACTGAAAGGTCACCTAGGGTGAAACTATTGACATTTTTGATCAGTGAGACGTGAATATAGCATCAAAAGTAAAAATTCAAACATTTTCTTCTTTCACCTCATATAACTTCGCACACGAAGGTCACACAGGGATCAACCCATTGACATTTATGATCAGAAGGTACCTTTAACATCTGAAAATAGCATCGAAACTGTCAAAATCCCCAAAACACTTAAAGGTCACCATAGGTAAAATTGAGGTCAAGGGTCACCCAGATGTGGTTCGACAATTGGATAACATTGAAGCAACTCCCAACCCTAACAGACAATTCGTTCTCAAGTTATCGCCAAAAAATTTTTTTTTATCATTAATTGACCTTTGGTGACCTTGGATCACATGACCGTTAACTTTCAAAATGTTCCCCTAACCAGTTCACAACTTGTCCCAAAATATCAACCTTGTCGCACATTGGCACTGGGAGTTATTGCAGTTTGAATATTTTCGTTTTTTGGACCATAACTGACCTTTGTGGGCACCAAAAACAATAGGGCACACCTTCTCCATATGGCGGATCTATAGTCCAAGTTCGGCCTCAATCCAAGTTTCCTTTATTGAGATAGAGCGTACCCAAGCAAGTGTCACAGATGCACACACACACACGCCAACCTGACTACTAAGGTTCCGGGGTACACCCCTCAGTCCGACAAGTTTTCAGTCCGACAAGTTTTCAGTCCGAAAATAAAATACACGTTTTCAGTCCGAAAATGAAATACACGTTTTCAGTCCGAAAATGAAATACACGTTTTCAGTCCGAAAAAGTTTTCAGTTGGGGAATGAAAGCAGTTTTAATGCCATAATATCACCAATAAACTGTGACAGCCCGAACTGATAGTAGAGAAATCGATTGAATCTTTCGTATATACTCATAATTGACAAATAAGGAGTAAAGTTTTAGAAAATATATTGGAATTTCGGTCTCCCTGGGACCTTCGTCAGCAATATTGGCAGTCGAATGAAAAGTACAAAATGTAACACAATGAAAGTATGACGCTAGGTTTAAAGTGTAAATTGCATTGATGGAATTAGAACCAAACAAACCATGACTATACAGGAAGCTGATTAAGGAGCGAAGAAAGGATTACATATGTAGAATTGATAGTTGTTAAGGGGTCCCAAGTCTTTGTTGAGGCCGGTGATGTGAGACTTAATACAAAAGATTAAATCGATTTTTTTACTATCAGTTCGGGCTGTCACCGTTTATTACTGATATTATGGCATTAAAACTGTTTTCATTCCCTAACTAAAAACGTGTATCTCATTTTCGGACTGAAAACGTGTATTTAATTTCCGGACTGAAAACGTGTATTTCATTTTCGGACTGAAAACGTGTATTTTATTTTCGGACTGAAAACGTGTCGGACTGAAAACTGGTTTTTTCGGACTAAAAACTTGTATTTTATTTTCGGACTGAAAACGTGTCGGACTGACAACGTGTACCCAAGGTTCCTTGACCTGAGTTTTGGCTCGCTTGACCTGAGTTTTGTTTGTAATGGGATGGTTCGGTAGTGCCGTTTGGCCGTGACGTTTTGTATCCCGCATGGCGGGTGACGTAATAAGCACTAAGGTTCCTTTTGCTAAAGCAAGGAACCAAAAAAAGTATATAGTACCCTACCGCGCGTGTGCCTTTTACGTGACCCGCCCTGCGGGAATCCAAACGTCACGGCTGAACGGCACTTACCAAACCAATCAACTCCGACAAACAAAACTGTAGTCAAGCGAGCCAAAAAAAAAGTTTGCCTACCGCGCGTGTTGTTATTTCGCAAATCACAGTTTTACTGAAGAAATTGGTAGAAAATGCAGATGCGCACAAAACATACGACTCTTATAAGCGAACTGATTACAAGCAAACTCAAGCTCTATACAACTGAAGAGAAAGGCACGACTATTGATAAGGAGGCAGAAAGCACTCGGTGAGGAATTTGAGGATTGGAAGAAGATGCTACACAGTTGAAGGCGATTTTCGCCGTTTATCTGGTGCTGCCTTTTTTTTGGACGGTGGTGTGCTGCAGCATGGGGAGGGGTGTTTCGTTTCGCTGCGTACTGGTCGTCCTTTTGTGTTTTTTTTGGTTTCAGTAGGTGGTTGGGGGTTTGTCTGTTCAGGTCGGTGGGCGTATTTACTTTTTTTTGGCTCGCTTGACTTGAGTTTCAGAATGGGATGGGTCGGTAGTGCCGTTTGGCCGTGACGTTTAGGATCCCGCATGGCGGGTCGCGAGAAAAAGCACAACCAGATAACAGGCACCTGCTCGGTGTCCACGCTGAGCACTCAAGACCTGTTGGTTGGCTTTCGTGGATTGCGGACGTGTTAGTCTTGCTCTCCATTTACTACAGCTTTTCAGCTTACGTTAGTATTATTATTATTCTTACTGTTCCGTACTTTACTTCTCGCCAGGCAGGTGTGCTAGCTTATGTGGTAGTGTGTGCGTACAATGCGTTGTCCTTATGTGCTTTTTAACGTGACCCGCCATGCGGGATACAACACGTTACGGCCAAATGGCCCTACCGAACCATCCCATTCTTACAAACGAAACTCAGGTCAAGCGAGCCAAAAAAGTACATACGCCCACCGACCTGCAGTAGAACATATATCTGTTTGTAGTTTTTACCAGCCTGACAGTTTGTTTTGACTTTGCTCATTCGTGGCCTAGCCACCTTACGGTATCATGCCATCGCAGAGGGTGAGAGTGCATCTTCTTCTGGATCTGATTGTCCATAACCCAGTGGATTGAGACGCACATTTCGCTGACGATTGCGTGTCTGCACATATTCATCAGTTCCGTACAAAGCATTTCAATGACTTCAACATTGCTACTGCTGTGTTCAGATCAAGTTTGGGATCTTGCAAAGAGTGACTTGTGGCATTCACTCTGTCAAAAATGTCATGCCAAAACACAGCATTAGACGCCAGTCTCCAGTTTACACATCCTGTCATGGAGATCATTCGCCTCAGAACGTGCCTTTGACATTACATTATGATCTCTTGCTATTTTGGCAAGTGCTTCACGGATTGGGTGATATCCTTGGACAATTGCCTTTACTGCACCGGATCGACAGGACCATCGTGTTGTAGAAACCCTTTTTTGGCACAGATAAAGGACCAGATTCCACAGTCTTCAGAGAGTCTGTAAGAATTTCATAAGGATGTGTCGAAGCTGTAAAGAACACATAAATTGCCTCGAGTAAGTCGAAAAATGCCACTGCTGTCTGGCAACATTCCGCTGCTACTTGTCCAACTAGGTTCAGTGAATGTCCGGCACAGGGTACCCAAATTGCATGACGATTTTCTGCTGCCACTTTAGCTTGAAGACCATTATATCTCCCACTCATTGCTGAGGCGTTATCATAAGATTGGCCGCGACAATCCTGAATGTCAATATCATGGTCTGCAAGGAATTTCATCAATCCTTCAAACATTTCTTGGGCCTTGTGTCCTTGATTTGGCAAGAACTTCACAAATCTCTCGACTGGTGTATCATGTTCCATGTATCTGAATATCAGAACTAGTTGATCAACATGCCCTTCATCAGGTGTGGAATCAAGAGAAACTGAATAGTATTTTGATAGCTTTATGCGTGAAATGATTTCATTGAGAACTTGGTCGCCCATTAGTCTGACAATTTTTTTCACAGATGGTTGAAGACATAGTTTGAATAACCGCTACCACGACTTGCATAATTCTGGATGTGTTGCCTGAGAAAGTCATATTCCGCCAAAAGTTTTATTATTCCCAAGTAGTTTCCATTATGAGAGGATCCAATTGTTTCATTATCTCCACGAAGCGCTAGGCCTCGTTCACATGCAAATTTAAGCACACTGACAAGTCGCCGGAGCTTTGGGTCAGTAAACGGCGGCGTCCTACCGCCTGTAAGGATGGCCTTCCGCCGTCGGATCGCCGCCGATACGCCTCGGATAGCCGCCGGCATTTCGCGTTCGGTAGTGCCCGCGTTACGCCCTCGAAACGCCCGTCACGATGCTCCGGTCCAGCCGCCGAATTATCCCATGCACTAGTTCATTCTATACGCGGCTACCCTGTGCAATTGCAATGAAACAATGCATTGCACAAACGAGTTCCAGTCGAATGCATATGGTGCATTTCAACCGACGCCACCCCCATATATTCACACGTTGGTTGTCTTATGTGACACTTGCTACAATTCCCTTGGGTTTAGAATTTCCACAGCCCAGAAGCTCCAATGATCTACCATATATTGTGACGAGCCCGGCTCCTCCGACATGTAATACTATATCGGGACTCGCGATAGAAAGGTACTGGGGTTATCTTCATGCCGTATTTTATGCTTCTTCAGGAGACGTCTCGAACGGAAGATAGAAGAAAACAATGAGTTCTCAGAAAAAACAAGTTCACAAGATCGGATTTGATTAGTGATTCGGTATAATTTCTTCTTTGTCGATTCTCTTACAAATAAAACCAAATTACAATGATTGGACTCCGTCAATTACGCAATTCGAAGGAGTGATGAAATGGTGACGAACTTGCGGGACCCATGCCGCCTTTTATACCTTACTCTACCGAAATCCCTCTGCGCATAATCAGAAGGCAGCCAATAACCTGCTCATCCTGCATTAGCTAACGATATAAAAATCATTGGCTAAATGACTGATCTGCCCTGATTGGTTGGGAGTTTGGAAGTCCACCCCTTTCTTATGGAAACTTCCATACCACGTGAGAAGAACCTTCTCGAATGTTCTACAGACACAATGGAATCTATTTTGGGAAAAGGCCCTGTAACTAGATTCAATAAGATAGTTAAAACTTTCTCGTGGGAAAACTGATTCCTTGACCTAGATAAATATATGAAGGGCCTGTACGATGTCTCGATGGAGTTTTTCGTTAACATCAAAGAGGCAGTATTACTATTTCATAACAATATCTCCCCGAAACGTCCATTCCGTCCGCTGACATCGGAACATATCAAACGAAAAAAGACCAACTCTGCACAGATTATGAAACAACTGAAAGTTTATTTCCATCATAAAAAAGACTCGGTACACGGTATGTACACTCAATGTACAGTAGTGAATACACACATTATATAATGAAATGTCATGTACATAGCTCTACAACATACCAATTTGAACTGATGTTACCATCACATGCAAAAATTATTTGGATGATCACCTGACCAATTTTATAAATCCTAAAAAATACAAATGAGTGAGCGACTGATTTAGCTTATACTATGCATTTTTTTAATTAGGCAGCATGTTAAATAACTGGAATTATCACAGTATAGTTCTTTATAGTACATATTTAGACTATGGGCCGAGCGACTATCGTGTTGTTCCGTAGTCCCGATTCGGGTATAACGTAAACTCTGCACCATATCTTCAGAAAAATTAATAAGATTGATAATCCGAAATGTTTACATGTTTATTTCATCGAAATTTTGAGAAATTACAGTTTTCCACATAATGCTGCATTATGGCTCTTCAATGACCCTTCACCTCAAATTCATGAACACGCCAAGGGAATCACTAGTAGATAGCACTGACAAGTATCAATCATGATATTCCAATTTCATTTGCAGGAGGAGATGCAATTCACCTTTGATCACCCAGCAGTCGATAAACATTAGTCAAACTATGGTCAGCATCCATTGAAGCATGAGAATTTAGGAGCAAGTCAAAATCTTAAGAAAGAAAGAATCTTGACTGTGATACTTGAGACAGTGAGTCGGGTGGATCACTGTCGGTTGCAATACGTATGAGATCCCCAATTCCCAACTTATGACCCTTGTGAAACCCTTCATCATCTTATGATGCAATGACATCAATATACATGTAATCCTCCAAATCATCTACCGCTGAATCGTCGTCTGGATCCATCTCAGTTTGGGCCGGCTCTCCCACCTCGGGCACCTTCCTTCCTACGCCCTGCCCTATCTGCGGCACCTTTCAGGAATCTGATGACACATCTCTGGATATCGGCATTGCTGGCTGATGATGTGGCTGCGTTCTTTCTGATTGCACCTTTCAAATGTAACACAATAGAGAATTCTGAATGAAACAGCCAGGCAGGAATAAGAGCAACAACACTAGCACTGACAAATGCAGCTATGAGATGTGCCCAGATTTCAGGCTCTGCTCCTGATCAAATTTGTAGTGTGGGCCGATTATCAGTTCCACCAATATTGGTGTAATCGGCCTGCTATTCGGATCAGTGAGATTTGCCGATATTTTCCGCCCTAGCGTGGTTAACCCTTCACCTTGGCCTGGCTACCTGAGATATTTTGGGCCAGGATCCTTGGGCAAAAACCACTTTAGTATTTCTTTGCGTGGTGGCATGATGTAATGCCGATGAGGTGCAGACTTTGAACCCATTGGAATATTGACTTGGGTAAGTCCGTGGCTGATGTGCTCACGTTAGCCGTTTTTGCTAAGTCGTTGCAATGTTTTGTGCGCCTGTCGATATGGATGACGATCGACTTTGAATGTAGGACCGACTACTATCATGGGTACGGCTTAATGGCCGAGTCTCATACTCGACTTTAGGGCCCAGGGTCTGCTTTTTTGGGGGAAGCAGACTGAAGCAAATCGATTTGTATAACTTTGAATACATATTAGCCTTTCTGGTTAAGACATGTAACCAAGATGTGACTACTTATGTGGATCGGAACTGTGTTTGGGTAGTAACTGGTCCACTGCCCAATTTGCATATTTTTACTGCCATTGTTGTGAGGGGATTACATTTTTCATCTATGTTCCTTCAGGGCTACAGACTTACCCCACTGTTTGCAATCCATGCACCCAGCAACATATGGCAGTCAGTTCAATGTTCAAGTTTCTCCTGGGTATGGCTTGGCCAGGAGTCAGACCTCTGACCTTCCAGCTGTAAGCCCAACCAACTCGACCACGCAATCAGTCTTCTCAACAATGTTCGGGAAAGCCTACCTCTGCATTTTCCACATGGTGAACAGTAAATAATCCCCTTTTAATAACAAGGCGATCGCCGAAAAGTGTCTCGCCTGATTGCGCGATCAGTGTTTTTTCTATGAGTCGTCACAGAAATCTCGAAAGAATTAGTAGAATTTCTCCACTGATTAAATAACAGTACTATAGTGTATATGTTGAAAGTTTCATTTGGAGGAATACTATTTGGTAATTAGAACTTTATTATTGACCTCTGATGACATTTGACTTGGAATGACTAACAGTTTCAGCACCTTTAATATGAATATGTTTACTAACTTTCATTTGCATTGCACAATGTTTACATTAAATGACCTTCAGTGACCTCGACACTACTGTTGAATTTACTGGGACTGAAAGTAGACCATATCCCCCAAGCTTTATGGAAATCAAAGAAACTTTGAAAAATTGCATATGTTATGCTAATTAGACTACTTGAGTAGCATTTTAGACACATTAAATAACCTTCGGTGACCTCGACTGTAATGCTTAATTCATCGGAACTGAAAGTAGACCACATTCAGCGATAAAATTTCGTGAAAATCCAACAAACTTTAAAAAATTGCATACGTTATGCTAATTAGACTACTTAATTAGCAATTTAAACACATTAAATGACCTTCGGTGACCTAGACTGTACTATTAAGTTTATCGGGACTGAAAGTAGACCATATCCACCTTACTTAATTAGCATATTTTAGGGTGAAAATATAATCAGTTCGTCTACCCTCCATAGTTAACATATATACCGAACTTCATCACCAACGCATTTATCGATCTTGAGATATCTTGTACACAAGCTTTCGGTCCACTTTTCATCTAATATGCAAATTTATGCAAATTAGTTTGGTGTTTCGGGACGAAAAGTGCTCTGCAATGACAACTCACCACCATACACCCCCACACAAAATTTCAGCATGAGGGCATTTACGGTTCATGAGATATTGCGACAAGATATCACCGCGCACATACAGACAGACAGACACACACACGACAAAGTGATCACTATCTCCTTGAACAAAGTTCAGACGAGACAAAAAGGAGCTTCGGAACTGCAATGTGCATCAAACTTACTCTGTAGAACGTCCCGTATCTTCATGCTCTGGAAGCATTTCTTCTGCATCTGTCCGCCCCCATCCAGTTAACCATCCTTCCAACATTATTGCTGAAGATGGCAGAGAGCATGGACCTTACACATTCTCTCAAATTTGTGCCCCCAATCAGGAACAGATGGTTGATCTGCAGGATAATAAGAAAAGACAGATTCAGAAGTCTAAGTGGAGTAGTGTAAGACCTGACGCTTGTAAATCCGGTGGTTTTTGACATATGCCGTGGGTGCTGTTGTGACCTGCTATGCTGTGCAGTCTGTGGGTGCCCCTGGAAACCGAGGCTAATCGAAAGCCATTCATGAACTGCTATCGGTGCCTTAGGCTCATAATACTGCAGTATTAGGCACCTCCCATGAGAAATAGATCCATGAAGTTTGTTTCTCTAGGAGTTCCTATTCCATATACCTCTGAGTAATTCATACACAGCTCATTGCATGTGGTCCTCTACCACACCTGTTCTGATATGATGAGTCAGTGTTAGGCCCATTCTCTTAAACTGGGGCAGGGTGGTGTTGCTCCCCTAGGAAACTGAAAACAAAATTATTTATGGATTCGGCAATGAACAGTTGTTTCTATGGTTTCTCATCCAGGATAGGAATCGTACAAAAGTGAGAATATTTGATCGGAAGGAATAAGTGAACCTATTCTCCACAAAACATTTCATAACATTTTCTCATATCCCCTGTCAGTTCCGCATTTCCAATGGTAACACCAATCTTTTTGTGTGTTCCATGAATTCATTAAGGCATGCCTGAAATGATTGTCAGTACAATCTCTAGATTGACATAATATAAATATATCCAGTTGACTTGAACATGGTAAAACACAAATCTGGCGTCGGAGACAATTTAGTGAATTTGACAACTGATCACCAGATATTAAAGATTGGGTGGTGAAATTTTATCGGAACTACTCTGTGGATGGGCCCACTTACCCCGGTATCAAGTAATGGCATTCGTTTCCGATTACATTGATGTCTCCAATTATTTCGAAGGCTGATTGAGCTTTCGAGATAAGATCCCAAATCCAAAGGAGAGAATCTAGCATTTGGTCCTATCCAGTGTTTAACATATCCGGTAAACTTACCAGATATTTCTCCAATTCCCCATCCACAGCAAAGGGACTCTTCTAACCTATCCAAGTCTTCCACAGTGTCAGCAGGCAATTTGATGTCCTCTGGAGGCTCATAGGTGTTAGTTCATACACCCTCATCCCGGATGGCTGCCAGCAACATGCCAAATTTCCTCATCTGTCTGTGCATCGCCTTCTGCTCGTTCTTAAGCTCCATCAGCATTGTGAATACCGAGCGAAGACCAACTGTAAAATAGAAAATATATACGGCTCAGATCCCTTTGCCAACAGCTCCATGGGACTCCCAACTTCAACACGTGGTAGCCAGGGTTTGATCTAGAGGGGTTTCTACACGTACAAAAGCATGTAATTTTTACTCTGTGCATGTAAGAATCGACTCCTAGTGGCAGTGCCCTTGGAACCAGGCTGCATCGGAGCACCATTAATCAAACAAAATATCCAGAGGAGAAGAGGAGCACTCCCCCCAGGATGGCAAATTCACATTCCCGACCCTGGGGGAATTGGGCTATGCAGGGTAGGGCAACAGCTCGGAAAATGACAGTAAACACTAGCCTGAGGGAAGGGGTATCCTCCTTGCCTCTGGAATCTGTTTTTCATTTTTCTCCAGCTAGAAGTGTGAAACTGAATTTGTTGCGCCGAATGTGTCCAGTGACTAGATAAAATGTGGTTCATAATATATTGCGTTATGCGATGACATTTCTATGGAATTTCAGACACAACCAGTTGAAATTGTGCTAGCCCGAGTATGTGATTTGCTCTCTACACATCAGCCGGCAAACACTTTCAGTTGATTTTCGGGCCAACCCCGAGATTGCTCTCCAATAACAGTCAGCAAGCACGGTGCGCTGGCTGCAGCCGGTCAGCATAGCTAGAGAACCCTGTTGATGAGTTAACTTGTGTACTTGCAAAAAGGACCTAACAAACATACCATCGGTGGGGGGTGCGATCTGCCTAGCTGTACATGACGTCTGTCCGGATGGTGGATATAGGGTTTGTCTTGCTGGTGCTGGGGTCTGCCTGGCCGAAGCTGCCATCTGCCTGGCCGGAGCAGAGGTCTGCCTGGCCGGGGCCGAGGTCTGCCTGGCTGGGGCCGGGGTCTGCCTGGCTGGGGCCGGGATCTGCCTGGCAGGAGCTGGGGTCTGCATCAGGCTGCTGTGGTGCTTGTGACACCATCGGGTTGGTTGCTGGTGGGTCGGCATAAGGATCATCCCCCACGTCACTGTCCTCCGATGATGAGGTGAATATTTTTCGGGCAGTTCTGAAAATATAGTCAGACAGGGTAAAAAAAAAACCACAGGGTAGTTGGGGTAAAAAAAAACCCACCCCCCACTACAAGTCGTGAGAAATTTAACACATTTTTGTATGGTGTATGTGAAAACCATGGTGCCCAAGTCAATTCTGACATACTTTATTGATTGTTACTATTCTTTTCCATCGGCGTACCGATACTTTTAGCGCCGATTTTTCTCATACTCTAAAAATAGCAAATATTAAAGTTCTGAACACTGTCCTTTAACTTTATACCGCAAAAATTATTAGAACTGATATAGAGGTTTTTGCTTTTGGTTATGATAACAACAGGTGTACCTACATGAATCAGTAATGTAATTACCCGCACGATCTGCCAGTTTTCTCGAATGACGTGGGGTTTTTTTACCCCAGGGTTTAGTGTCCGTTTGGGGTAAAAAAAGACCAGTCCTAATTTCCTCCCAAAATGGTTTATATTTATCACAGAATGTTAGAATTGCTATATGATTGACACAGGGAGTACATCTATGCTCCTCTAATTTCTACCAATATAATAATTTACATTTTTATAACTAACTGTTGCCTGTTCTTAACCTAAGTTATTGCTATGTTAGCCTAGTGTTATAGCCTTACACAATATATGGCTGCTGTATATGGTTATCTCGTTATTTTTAGAGTCCTTAATTATTCTCTACCCTAAGTCCCAACCCCACAGCTGGATGTGATACTAATATAGAGAATACAACTCATAAAACATGGTCAATAATGTTTTAGGAGGTATTAAACAGTCTTGATAGAATCTTGCTTAGTCTCGGAAGGTGGGGTTTCTTTCCCGGAGTTTATCGTTTGGCAATTGGTTAATTCATTCAGAACTCGATTGAAAATGCCCAAATAAAGCTTTTCTAAAGTGTGCTGAAAAAAAATTCTGGTGGTTTTGCACATTTTCTTTGGTAGTATGTTGTTTTAACAGTGTGGACTTTTTTTACCCCAGCAGGGTTTTTTTAACCCCAAAAATGACTAACAGCCGGGGTAAAAAAAAACACCCCTTTTCTGGAATTTCTCCTTTACTCATTGTGATTGAAATTTATATTATGGCTATTTAGGAAGGTATTCCCACTTGTCAACTGACAATGCTAAAATATCTACCTAACGAGTTTTATGTTAAACTTTTAGGAATGGTTTTTTTGTACCCCGTCTTACTATAAATGATTAGCCATGGATGAAAACCCAATACCAGATGTTGAGTCCTGAGTGTGTTAGCAATATGTGATAAATTGGGGATGTACATTGGGGGAGGTAATAGTGTATAACATATGAGATTATAAACTGCAGAACAAATGCACATTCCTAATCCTATATTGATATGTGATGTGTTGTACCCACCTACTGCACATTTATTAATGTAAGAATTGCACCAGAAACCCAAAGTAGCACATAATGGGAAATAATGAGGGGGCAGTTTTTTCCATAGCACTGGGACATGAGAATTTATCAGGGACCCTGCCTCCATTCAAAGTCCTGGCTGATAGGGGCTGCAATCACCGTCAGGCATTTTTAACCTATTGGTATCAATTGCCTGAAGTGCTAGTATTCATACCTCAGCGTTTTTTCAACTCTGACAGGAACATGGGATTGGTCATACTGGATTGACCTCTCCCCAGCAATGACAGGAATAACCCCAGATATGGATGCCGGGGGATGGAATAACACTTAGTTATTAAACACTCCTATCGCATAGGGAGCCTGTTCCCCCATGTTAAGACAGGCCATTACGACCATATACCGCCGGAACCTGTGACTGCTGGGCAGTTCTTGCTGCCAGGTATTGAAGCGTTCAGTTGAACACAGTGATGATAATGCTTCAGAAAACGTTGCCCGCGACAAAATACTATGTAGTGCAAAGTTCCGTTACCTTTTGCGCTTGGGTCTCCGGTTTTCTTCCTCTTCAATCTCAGTCTGTATATCAGAGGTTTCCTCAGCTCTGGCCATGTCACGTCTGCCCTTCGCATATGACACTTGAGGAAGAAGTGAGTGTTACATCAGAATGGTTCACTAAAATAGCACATAATCCAATCATCTAGGCTTTGCCATTCGCGCCATTCAAAACATCAACATGAGCCGAGTAATATTCAGAATAAAAAATGATGTATCCACAAATCACCAGGATTCGCAAGAGATCGTAAAATGCGCCACATAGACCAGAAATGTCCAATGTTTGCGGGATTTGCGCTTATCACGCAAAACCACGGTCCTTCCAATCGTCATTCACAGATACCATACCATCCCATCACAACTATACACATTGTAGCCTCGATACATGCCTGTTATTTCATTACAATGAATGTAGCGGATGAAAATAACCAAGACTCACTATATGAAAATAATAGTGAAAATATCTCTGCTACAGAAATAACACAGAAATTTGTCAACCCTGGATCATTGACATAAGACAATTTGGGGGAATAAAAATATTTGCAGCATGCATCTGCTATGTTTGCAGATCAAGTTCGAAGTGTTTTCTGTGTGTTTTAAGGGAAATTGTATGAACAATATGTAAAATGCTAATATGCCTACACCATGTTCCAACTAATCCCATTGGCTAATTGGACCTTTGTATGCTCATTACACAGAATGGCGACCAGCTACACAAACTCTTTCCACCTCATTTTGAAGCCTACACCAAAAGCTGTGAATACTCTGAAACCAGTCCAGAATATTTTGTTTGTTCCCTCCATGAGGAAGAAACACCACTTTTGAATTGTGCTGGAAACAAATATTCCCCTTATATCACTCATCACCAAGTCTGGAAGTAATATGGTCAATGGGGTTAGCAAGGGCTACACTGGGTGGTGACACTTACTCAAGATGGTTTTTATGTTGAGAAAAAGATGTTCAAACTAACCCCACTCTCCCTTACTGGTGGGATATCAGTGTTATAAACTTTTGAGACACTGGATCGGGGCCATGGAAAAATCTACTGTGGTAATCGTGTCCACGGAGACAGTGACAGCTGAGACATTCTTTGCAGCATTTTTTTAAAGTGTCTCAGTGCCCTCGTCAGAATTTGAGAGTTGGCCTTGCTGCCCCTCATCACTGGCATTGAAGCCCTCCCAAAAGACAGCTTTTCTTAGGCCAGCCCTAGAAATTACAAAACTTTCGTCCTGGAACCAAACCAAATAAATAGGTGCATGTATGGTAACAATATTCATCAGTTTCAAATTCAATGTTTCATATGTGAAAGACTGAAAGGTGCATGCTGCTATGGACGGGACCTCCTGAACTATTGACTGCCACACATTTCCTGGACCACATTCAGAAACAAAGTAATGCAAAGCTCTGAACTTACCTCATTTCTTGATCACTCTCACAGAGTGAACTGCCCATGTTTCTGTATTGGGTGGTTCGAGGTAGCGCACTGCCTTCTCAAACCGCAGGGCCGTCTTTTAGGGTGGCCAATAGCTCTGGTCTTCTCGTATCTTCCAGCACACTGGAACCATTCCGATACTATCTCCCTCCTCAGGGGAAACAACCACTGCATACATGGGGGTGGTGGGGGCAGATGACATTGTGGTGACAGAGGCTGAGGCAGCAGACATGGCGCATAGTCTGAGGTACAAATGAATAACTAGTAACCGTAAGTACTGTAGCTACTGACTGCCATCCATATTATCTTCTCCATGGGACAGGCGCGGTTTTAGAGGCAATATTTTTTTTTTGGGGGGGGGGGGCTAATTATGATGTGACCATCTAAGCAGAGCGCCACCATCAACTGGCGCGAAGCGTACACAAAAATCTGTGAAAATTAGGACCCTCAGATCACCGGAAAAGGCCGTTCCCAGCTGCAAAACAGTGTTATATTATGGTCTTATTTTGAGCATTTATCATTTTCACGCATTTATATGCATTCCATGGACAATTTTTTTTTGGGGGGGGGGCTTAGGATAAAGATAATTGGGGGGCTCAAGCCCCCCTAGCTCCCCGTAGAACCGCACCTGCCATGGGAACATTCTAACCACAGAGAATTGCCAAGAGGCGATAACTGATTACAGCAGTATCTAGCAGAGTGCACTCAAACACAAAAATGTAGGAGTGGTATTGCAACATAGCAGTTGGGAGTATGCGGCAAGAGAACACATTTGTTTGTTATGCCTTCGATTGCTGTGTATTTCAACTGATCATCGAGCCGAGAAACATTCCTTATGCCAAGGCCATCCGAACTAGTCGGATAAGAAAATAATGGTCTGGAACTGCGGAACTTCTGGTAAAGAACGAAGGTTTCACCCATGTAATGGAAAATATTCCTGACCAACACTATATCAGATTGCAAGTGGATGCAGTTATCGCCATTAGAGAGTTTGACAACAAACTGAGGCAGATGTAGCTGTTCATACTGCAGAGCATTTGAAACCTCTCTTGGCAGAGGCCCCCTTGCATGACTCATCTGGAGAAATTTGGGAACGGATTCCACAGGGAGCGTGGTCTTCAATTCAGAGAGACATGCCTGATAATTTGCTCCAAAGGTTGAGATGGCTTCCTTACAAGGTGCTTCAGTTGTCCTACAAAATTCTCAAATGGCAAGCCAGAAATATTGTCCAAAGCCCCATATCTCGAGGCATCTGCTGTTAGGTGTGTCAATCCATGGACATTGTACGAAATCATTTCACGACCATACACCTCACCAAAGTGCCTCACGAAGCAATCAAGATACTCCTTTGCAGAACCTAGATAGTCTACACAAGGGATGGGTTGAGCAGTATGTGCATAGATGCTGACAAGAGCAGAAAGTTCTTATACATATTGCTCGGGAGAACTCTGCAAGGCAACTGGCCCAGTATACAGTAGAAATAGCCGAAATTCTGTGGCCTTCCATCGTGGGAATTCTTGAATGGCCCTTGGTTTGCGAGCAAATTCCAAGGGAATATGTTCTTTAAATGCGTTCAGCCTTTGTGAAACAGATTTCAACACTTGGGAACCCTGTCTAGTTCGGAGGGGTCCCTTCACCCAAAGTTTCACAAGCTTCCTTGTCACCCCACGGCATACCAAATGCATGTAGTCATGGGGGAAACTGAGGACCAAGTTCAATTCTAACTCTGTTAATGGAGTTGGGCCTAGATGCTGTCCATCATCTTGATTCTCTCTGAAACACTGATCAGTACGCGTGGGAGCTCCAGTTTCTGGGAACACAACTCTGTTCACATGGTATGAACCATACTGGGTGCACCTATCACACCCGAAGTAACCACTGTGTCCTTTATGTTTTTCACGAAGGCACGAGCAGGAGCATCACAAACCAAACACGAAATAGTTAGGCGGTAGTGGTTGGAATTGTGAACAAATCCCTCTCTGGAAAGGTGCTTTGCCTCTAATGAAGCCTGAAAGAAACACACGGTCCAGCGGTTTCTTAGTGCCATGGAAGAGACCGATGAGAAAAGGCTTCGTAGAAAAGTTGTATTAGCAACCAATCCTAAAATAGGCCAGAACTGAGGATTCGTGCTTTTATGAAGAGGTAATCCATCAATATTTATTTGAAGATAAATTGTCAGCTGCAAGAATGTCAGAGTTATTGATAACTGTTCTGAGCCCTTCTTCAACTCCAAAATGATGGTAAGAACCACCAGACACTGTTTGCACTCCGTAGCTCACTTTTGTTTTCAACAAAGACCGGGGATCTTTTGGAAGAGAAGGATGATGCTTTCCAACAACAGATAATAACCCAGTGAGGGCACAATGGGTGATGTTATTTGAAGCAGCCCAAGCAGCAAGTTCTGCTCTCAGTTCAGGATCTTCTGTTTGATCATCGATATTGTCTTCGTCATCACTCAGTTGAGGATCTTCTGTATGACCAACAATACTGCCTTCGTCATCACTACTAGCCTCATACTCTGAATGATAGGCATCAGCAGCTGTCATAATCTCCGAATACGAAACTCCCTGCATCATCATCATCATCAACATAAATCTCTCCAGTGTCTTCTCTGTCCTCAGGTTCAAGCTGTTCACTGCTTACACTCCCTACATGTGTCACTTGATCACCCTCCGGTTCTTCAATGCTAGGTGAATGGCATTCAGATTCAGAAATCAAGTCATCATTTTCTATGTTAGGCAAATGACAATCTGAAACTGAGTGTAGACTTTCATCTTGAAGTTCGTC
>JAIPMN010182441.1:0-27277 GCA_020650975.1 Apostichopus californicus
AGTTGGAAGACACTTAAGGAGGTTTCAAGACACCTATTCAATATTAATGATTCCTGATTTAGAAAGTACTTTAATGTCATGACATACATTGATTGAAAACGTAGTTGACATAGTTCCTTATTTAGTCTTTTTTATAATGAGTCTGTCACTGGTATGTTAGATGAGGTCGCCCCACAGGTCATAACGTCTTTCATTGTGAAACCACGTGCAGCTTAGTATTCGGCTAATTCCGTTGGACTTACTGCAATGAGGAGAATAGTCCGACAACGTGAGCGTAAATGGTGCCGAACTAAACTTGCTGTTCGTCGTGATAATTTTGTAGCCAAGAGGTTAAGAGTATGCCCGTCGCTGCGATGAGCTCAAGCATAATTACCATCGTAATAGAATCGAGAATTGTCGACAAGCTTAATGGTAACAAGCTGATTACACCTAACGTCCATTCAATACAGTTGAACGATGTGGATGCATCTTATTTCCAGGAGAGAGTACAATTATTGCGGAACGATCTTAAACCAGTTTTCGATTTTCCACCACCTTTGAGTCATTCGTTCAACGAATTATCTACTGTAACCCTTGATGACGTCATAAAAACGGTAAAACACTCTCCAGCTACATCTTGTCCTCTTGATGTTTAACGCTTTCTAAGGACAACATAAATCCATTTCTTACATCGCTATTGAACGCATCGTTAACATCTGGGGTCGTTCCACAGGATTTCAAAAGTGCTTATTATGAAACCACTCTTGAAGAAAGTTGGGCTCGATCACAGTGATTTAAAAAACTGTCGTATGGTCTCGAATCTTTCATTGTTATCAAAGACACTGGAACGCATTGTAACTGATCAACTATGTGATTTCCTAACTCTGAAGAGCCCGTTTGCTTAGTTTCAGTCAGCTTATCGAGCTAACCACTACAAGAAGGACGTTAGTTTTACTCAATCTTTCAGCTGCCTTTGATACTGTTGACCATTCAATGTTACTCCATCGCCTTGAACATCGTTTCGGTATCGATGGCAAAGCTTTTAAAATGGTGAAAATCCTATCTTCAGGACCAAAAGCAAAGTGTTTGTGTGGATTCTAAGTTGTCTAAAACCATCGAAATTATTATTTGGTGTTCCAGAAGGGTTCTGATTTCGGCCTGATCTTGTTTACTTTATACACTGCCCCCTTAGAGGACAATTTTGCTCCACATGCTATTAATTCAATACTTTATGTTTACCAAAAACTATTCGCTGTTTATAAGGGGTTGCCTTTTTTGGACGCGGGTGTTTTGTTTCGCTGCGTGCTGGTCGTCCTTTTGTAGTTTGTTGAATGTGGTTTGTCTCTGCTGGTCGGCGTACATACTTTGGGGGGGGGGGGGGGGGCTCGCTTGACTTGAGGTTTTTTGTCAGAGAGGGGTGGTTTGGTATTGCCATTAACATTTCCGCAGGGCGGGTCACATAAAAAGTACATGGCTTGTAATGAGCATTCTGATGTTACTAAGACAGTCGAGGTATGCCTTGCAGATATTTTTACCTGGATGAAATCTAACCTACATATCCTCAATTCAGACAAAACCCAGGTTATTAATTTTTCTTCGCGTCACAAGAAGGTCGTTGAAGAACTGAACTCCATGAGGATAGGTGAGTTCGTTATTACCCACTAAAGCTCTGCTGGTAATCTTGGTGGTCATTTTAATAAAGTGACAATTTCTCTAGTCACGTCAATCAGATCGCTTCTCGGCCTTTTGGCTAAGATCATGTCAAGTATCTGTTGTTGTTTTGAGAGCGGATCCAGTCGTTGGGTAGTTTGGTTTTCGCGTCCAGGTTCTTACGTAGCTGACTTTTCTTAAAAAATATGAGATCTTTAAATCCGCTTACTTTGCGCTTCACCGTATTGGCAAAATTTGGATACTATTGAATCAAGATGCAACTGTTAAGTAAGTGCATGCTTTTGTGACATCCAGGAGGGCTTTCCAGGCTAAACTATTGCACCTCTATGGATGCCCTGATCTTCAGCTAGACAAAACCCCAAATATGTTAAAAATGCAGCTGCTGGGCTTGTCAGATGGCAGAAAAAATGGTAACATATCGGAACATATTACACCAATTTTATACGACTTTCATCGAATCGGGGTACGTGAAAATAAATTCTTGAAAGTACGTGTGCCTGTATACAAAATATTTCCTAATTTGGCTCCTTCGTATCTTTGTGATCTAGATATGGTACACGAGCTTTTAATGTTTACGCTCCGCTGTTATGGAATGACCTTCCGGTAATTATTCGACAGTCCAAACGCGTAGACAGTTTGAAGACCAATTTAGTCTCATCCTTTTAGAAAACAGTTTAATGTTGGAATATATTATTGTTGTGTAGTGATTTTATGGTATTTTAGTATACATCTGTTTATTTTCACTTGTGAATGTTTGCAATACTTTTGTGGCGTTTTTCATGCTTAATATTTTGATTATTGTCTATATTATATTGTTAAGTGGTGCCCCAGTTAACACACAATGTATTAATAACGTTTTTTGGGGGTTGTATTTTCGTTGGTGTCCGCCCAACGTAACGAGAACGTAAATAGAACGTAGCCAACATACGTAATATCACGTTTTTCAAACGTTTCCAAAAACGTTGTAATAACGTTAAATTAAGGTTACGTTTTTAAAAACGTTGTATAAACAGTTTCACGAGTCGTTATATTTAAGTTTAAATATTACGTCCACACAAGTTTTACGTTCACATAACGTTGCAGTTTCGTACCACATGACGTAACAGACTTAACGTTGTATAAACGTTAGCACATTTCGTTATGTTCACGCTTGAATATTATGTCCACACAACGTTAAGTTTTACGTTGATATAACGTTGTAGTTTGGTTACCTCATAACGTTACATACTTTACGTTGTTTTGTTTTATTTACGTTTATATTATTCGTTAATACAACGTGACACTTTACGTTGTAAAAACGTTAGCAAGTTTCGTCTTAATTACGTATAAATTATACGTAAAAACGACGTCGGTGAAATACGTATATTTACTCTCTAACTTCGTCAAGAAAATAGGAAAACAAGATAATTAATTTTCAATGTTTCCTGTTTATAGTGGCCAAATTGAAAATGTTTCTGTGGTTGTAAAGTAAACGCTTATTATTACCTTATCATGCTACACAGCACTTAAGTAAAAATGCAGTTTCGTGCATAGGTCTAAATCGCAAGCTGTTCAAGTTACATTTACCAATTATAGCTGTCGACCACTTTAATTAATGAGTCGCCGAGGATGAAACATTCTTGATCATAATTATAGTTAGACTCCAAGGATATTAACGCTTCTTCCCCAAATTCCCACCAACCGTCCATATATTCTAACGCGGTTCACAACATACTTATTCGCAGACCACAAGCCTTGAAACCTTGGAATGCATGCAGGCCTTATTGTTAACTGTACGTCCTGCACGTTAATCTAAAAGAGCTTGATCGGCGTTGCATTACCAGTACCGGTTGCTTTAAAAACCCGCTGAAAGCAAATTCCTGATACAACTGTGCTCGTACGAAAACCCCGGTCCTGTCCGTGCAGCGTATGACAGTGTTCATGTGATGTGAGCGTGGTTCTATAAGGAACTGAGCATGGGCAGTACGACTTGGAACGAAAAAGGCGCCAAAGTAAGAAAGTACCCAAAAGTGTCTTTATTCTTTGAACCAAGGAACTCAGCGGAACTGGGAATTAAGTGGTCTTTCCTAAGCAAAATCGCATGTACTCGCATTCAAACAATAGCTGGCAATCGTAGGGCCGTTATTTCATGCTGTTACCGGCAACTTTTACAATAAAAAGGCTGTAAAAGAGCTTCACGCAGATAAACGAGACTAAGCAATCAACACTACAGTATATAATATATTGTAGCGGAAAGCTACAAGTTTTCCTTATTGAGATACGTTTCGTTCCCTCAGGGGTTACATCTGTTGAGCTCCGCGGAGGCAACGAGAGATGTTTATCCGGAACGAGAACTGATTACGTAATTTTGCTATATCGATGTATTCCCGTGACTGGCATAGGCAGGCACGGCGGTGTGTATGGCAAGCCAATTGCTCAATAAATCGAAAAACATGGAGTATCGGTCGAAAAACATGTTTTTCGACCGATAAACACGGTTTATCGGCGAGAATCCCTGTTCATCGCTTGAAAAACATGGATTATCGCTGATAAACATGGTTTTTTTCGAGCGATAAACAAGGTTTATCGCCGATAAACCGTGTGTATCTCTCGAGAGAAACGTGGTTTATCGCCGATAAACATGGTTATCACCGATAAAGCATGTTTAACCCCGATTAACCATGTTTATCGCGTAAGAACATAGCTACGGTCCCGCAGAATCCGCATATGGACAAGTGGGGAATAATAATCGGCAACGCACAGGCTTGGTACACCATCATCGATCTGACAGCGATTTTACGACAGAAGCTAAATCCGCTAAGTACTTCAGAAATCCGCAACCTCAGCAATAATCATGGAGGTTATTCAACCCTCGGTAAGTTCAAATGTCGATTATTGTCAGCCTGGCGTGAACAAGTGCAAGAGTTTGTTTGTTCAAGAGAGTGTGTACGCTTTTAGTTTTACTGTAAAGTAGTTAGTTAACCTAACTTTATTTAGGCCTAGGGTAGCTTATATAAATGCATGCTTAGTCGATTAGGGTCCGTGTTATGTTTAGCGTTATTGGGAGAGTAGGGTTCAAGGGTTAGGCCCTCATAAGGGCGAATTCACCTATATATCTGCTGAGAGTTTCTGATACTATTGTTTTAGTAGTGCAGACCATGATTACGATGTCCAGACAAAGAATTTGTGCAATATCCTTACGAGCTGATCTGGCCGGTCGTGCAAGGTAAAAGAGGCTATGGGACAATGGGAGGCAGGAAGGGTAGATATGATAAAGGGTTGGACTCCTGACATTGTTGATCGATGAACCATTGCTATCGACTGAAGACTCGAAGCGATGGGCCTGCCTACTTAAGGCTAGAAACAAGCCTACCTACAATGATCTTCTTACTGAGAGTGCTAGAGTGATATTACAAAACTGTGCTAGCCCACTGTATCTTTTAAACCAGAGGACAGTGAAGATAGCCTGGAGGACTCCCAGCAAAGCATACAGAGGGCCATCTCTGGGCTGGAAGATATCCAAAATATTAGGAATTCCAGTGGTGCAGCTGGATCCTCACGACGAGCAATGAAAAAGAAGAGGGGACCAAAGATGAGGGTGGTCACCAATAAATGGTACCATTTGCCTGCTGGGTCGCCTGTTCCCAATTTTGAAAATGGGCAGGAGCTTTTGTTAGCTCATAAGAGGGACGGCTATGGTAAGTTGAGACCATATAGGGGGAGATGACCTATCTGTATTCTCACTAGATTTTAGTTTTTGCTATGCTTAAGATAAGATCACTAAGGGTAACACCTTTCTACCTGAAAGTGTATGCGGGATATATAATCAAGCAAAGGTCCCCCCTTTGACTTTCAAAATTGTTGAATTTTATATTTGCTAGTCTTGCTGTAAGATATACCGTGTATATGTACACCAATATTTTGGGTAATTCCCCATACAGTAGGCTATAGACGTCTTATTTCGTGCTGCTTTTAATTTTGTAGTTTCAGACGACTGTAAAAAGTCTGACATAGTGACCATGAACCTCTGGTCAAATTGGGTGCTTGCTAAAATGGATTATTTCGATAGCATTGTATGTGCATCATCCCCTACGGAGGGTGCATTCCTAGAATGGTTCTACATATTGCTGAGGAATTATTCGCTGATTCCTGGGTTTCGTATTTCCTGTACATAGTTTTTATTGCAATATGTTCCATACATTCTGTAATGTCTTGTCTTTCAGGGTTCCCACCTTCACATTTGTGTGAGAATGGGGAAGGCATCCCAGTGCCCCGGGTATTCCAAGTCTAGCTTCAGGGGAATTATTTTTGTGAAAGAGAGACAAGAAGTGAGTTATTTGTGATAATCTTTATTTAAATGTGTGACTTTTTAGGTCAATGTGAAGGTAAATGTATGTCAAGTGAACTGTTCAACAAGTTATGGACAAACCAAAACAGAAAAAAAGAAAAGAAAAACATGCATGTTTATTTGACAGGGCTATTCAAGTCAAGCAATTGTCAGCTCAGATGGGGCAGCTTCAAGCGCATTTGGCACACATTCGCATATATTGTTACTTGCCATGTAGGAATTCAATATTCACTGCTCATATACAATACAGGAAAATCTTTAACATAGGGAACAGAGAAGTTGTCGAGATGCTCTTAAATAAGCTGCCACTACTGAAGCCTTGGACTGATGGAAAAAGTTTGTTGACAATAACAGGATTAAAGCAATTAATTAATATATTTAATATATTAAATTCCAATTGTGTTTTCAATGACAGGATCCCTGGCTATACCAATTAAAATCACTAATTTAAATCACTCCCTGTAAGATTCTTACACCTTTATGTCTAAGGGAAGGCTGTTTGTTAAAATTCCTTTTTTTTTTAAATCGGATGACTTAACCAGACTTTATGCTGCATACTGATTACTGATAAAAGTGACATGGGCTTAGATATATGCTATAAAATAAATCTCAAACAGACTCACAGTAGTTTCTTTCAGTAGTATTATAAAATAAAATAGAATAAAGAGTTAAAAGTATGCAACTGAAGGAAAAAAATCAGATGTGATTTATATCACTGATTTTATTAATAAAAATTAACACTTGATAGAAATCACAATTTGAATCAGTGATTCAAGAAATCACCATGGTTTTTGCGGTTGTGGAAACAACATGTACGCAGTATATTAGATCTGCTTAAGTAATCCATATGTTGACAAGGTGTTAAAGATTTTCACCGATGCTGACCATTTCCCTGTCTTCATCGTTATTTCACATCATCAATATTGATTAGATATACCAAAGGACATTGACAGACTATCCAAAGTGCACAGTAAATCTTCGGTATCAGGGGGGTGATACATAAGCACCTTAATTGTGCCCACAATTACAAATTGCTGAACAATGAACATCTCTTTGCATTCTTTGCTGTAGGAGCACCCTGTTGTGGACGTAGAGAGTGATGAGGATTCAGATCTGGTAAGAAATATTGTTCTTCACAATATGGTGAATTACTATGCAGTATTTCCAAGGCAGTTACTGTAAAAGTATTCATGTTCAGCAGCATTGATTATTTTGCTTTTCTTTAAAAAGTACCTAAATTTGAACCATAGATTTGGCATAAAATGAGGCAAAATGTCTAGGTTTTCAGTGTTTCATTGTGTGTGGGGAAATGTAGTGCACATGCTAGGAAAGTTATGTACAGTTTCAGCGATTGCTTGTGAAATAAATGGAAATTGCATTGTATTAACTGTTAGTGGGTTACAAAACAGAGGGATGCATATGGTTGGGCTTGTGTATACTGTTTTCTGTTTCTCTGCTTAAATCTTTTTCATTCAAAATATTTTGATTGATTTCATTTATGTTACAGTCTGAGTTTGTGGATGCTGGAACTCGATCAGTAAGTACAGCTTGGGAATGATTCATGTTTTATGGTTTCATTCCATCATTATAATGATATATATTCATTACAATGGTGAAAGGAAATGACCATTGCGCAATTAATTTGTTGCTACAGCCTGTTATATATTGTCCTATCTGTCAATACAAAATATTGATTGGTAATCAAACCACATATTAGAGTATTTCAACTCTGGCGCACGAACTAATGGTCACCACTGAAAACAGTATAGCTATATTTTACACTATTCATGTCATCATTCAGCAGTAAATGTTGCCACTGAGTCAAACTGTACAGTACTGTAGGACAAATTAACATTTAACTTTGATACACACAAACTATTAGTATGCCCAATATGACAGATAAATAATTTGGTAGCTTCAACAGCGAAATTTTTTTTTCTCTGTTTAATCATCAATGCAGGTGTTTGGTCCGTATCTTTCTGTAAATTACTCAATAAAAGCTCTCCATCTTTGGCATTTTAGTGTGCTATTTTTAGTTCCTCGCTAATAGCAAAAGGAACCTATACATTCTGGTTTGAGTGTGTGTATAGGTGTGTGACACTGTAATTTGTATACATGATAACTTGTCAAGGGAACTGGTGCTCACCCCCATGCTTATACAGTTGGTGAGTGTCCCATAGTGAGTAGATTATTCCCATTGATTTAATGCAAGAATTTGCTCTTGTTATAAGTCTTTAGTAAAAATGTTCCCTGTGAGGCTGTGGATGTAATCACTGAACAGCTTCATGGAACCCTAAAATGTTTTCATCCTGATTTTACTCTGTTGTTGTGGAAAGTAATGTAGACATATAATGGGTGTACTGCAAGATATGTATTTGCAAATAGAAGCGTGATGTTCATACATTTTAAGTACTCTATCATTTTTCTAATATTTTATCACATTAGGTGCTCTTTCGGCGAGAATTGATTGAGCAGCAAAATAAGGAATTTCAAGAAAGTCTTAAAGCTGGTCAGGAAAAGGCTGAAATAATTGATTGCATTGTCTTATATGTCATACAGTTCCTACAATTTAGGAATTTTTACACACCTCTTCTACTTTGTATTGCAAACATCAATGTGAATAGCTTTGTCTCACATTTGACAGCTGCAAATGCTCACTAGAAATCTCACTGTGGCAAATCAAAGGAAATGGTGAAAGCAAAGTTGGTTTTAAAAAATGTCCATGGCATAATAATAAAGTCCATGAATGTCATTATAGGCAATTCCTGAAGATGAGGAAATGTATGCCGTCTGCTGAATGAGGGCTGAATGGAACATGAACACAAGAGAAAGGGGCCATGTTTCTGGAGAGCTATGTAACGTTCCCCTTCTCCCTCCGCAAAAGAATAGGAACCATGATGTATTTGAGCATTTCTGGTCATTCATGCTGGTTTAATGTGACTATTAGGGATTGATTCGAGGAAATCAGCTCAACAAGTTAACTTGAGAGAACGTACATTTCAGTAAGAAATGTGTCAAAATTGTATCAGGTCAATCAGGATACTTGGGTATATAAGGCTGGCAGCCTAACATGTTATTTTGCTCTCTTATGAAACGGGATGCTATTGAACGCACAAACATGGAGAAAGAAAGAAGGTTGCAGGTATGTATTATGTTTTCTAAAAAAATTATGGATTTGGAATTCTCCCTCACAAATGGTGAAGTGCAACTGGCGCATGCTTTTCTTCTATAAAGAAAATTCAAAGAGAGCGAGAACGACTGCCAGATGAGCTTTTGACTGGGGGACTGCTGCAAATACGCTATCCTGATGGTCACGCTGAAAGAACGCAGATTTGATTTGTGTGCTTCAATTGAAGAAAGGGTTTTTTTCTGGCATGAATGGGGTGCAGAATTCATGCCACAATAATAAATAAAACACTTTACGGATACAAGTGAGAGATTGGGGTAATGATCTGAACCATCAACATTAAACTATTTTCAATTTACACTCAGAAATGGAATAATTCATGTTAAAAATGCTATAAGGAGGATCAATCGAACAGAGTTATTAATGTTAGTAGGCATACCATGGCTCTGTGGTGGGGTATGGAAAGGGGGTTGGGGACCATGGGGTAGGGGAAGGGGTGAGGTTCCCCCAAAATTAGCATACAGGATAGTTTTTATGTATGTACCCCATAGGCCCTTTTTTCAGTCACTGATTTACTCTCATATATGCCACTTTCAGCTGCGCATTAATAAATTGTAATGGATATGTTATAACTCATGCTGTCAATCTAGACTTCACGTGTCTTCTTTATTATGTAATGAGAACAAGAAAAATTAACTTTAATATAATCAAATTTGACCTATAAATGTCCAAAATGTCGGCAATATGCCATTTTTGATGGCGCTGTTCATCGGCATAGTAGGGTGTATGACATTGAAAATGTGGTTTGTCGGTAGTAATTATGCTAGGGTACCATCCTCTGACAAAGTACCTTAAGGGTATGGCTAAAGAGTAATTGTTAATTGAAGTGCTCAGTTCAACTTGAGTTCTTTTTTTCGCACTGTTGAAATATGTGATCTTAGTGATTTTGAAGTCGTAAAATTGGGTAGCTAGCAAAAAGTACACAAACTTTTGACTTTGGTTTTGAAACAAAGGGTAACCCTCTCTCTAAAAATTTTACTGTTCACATGTCTTTTACAACATCTACAATTCAGACATAAACTGCTCAACATGTGTGCAAAAATGCCTCCAAATTAAGGGCCCATTACATGCTACCATGGTTTTGTTGCTAGGTGTGGCCATATCCTACCAACCAAATGTTTCAAAAATATTTTTAGCCCAATATCTGCCTTTTCAGACATGTGGCAACACACCATATCAGTTTCAGCCAAATCTGAGACGGTCGACGTGGAATGGGTCAAAAATGTGTTGATTTGGCATAGATTGACCTTTGTGTGATATGTAGGACAATCCATTTCACTAAGTTGTGAAGATGTTTGCTAAGCAGTACGGATGATACAACCCTGTATTAATGTTATAATCATCAGCTGGATTCATTGTCTTCTTCTCAAGGCTATACTCAATTAAATAGGTTGCAATGATTTTGCAACTGAAACCTTCAGTATTAACATTGCTGGTGGTGGAGCTACTTTGAGTAACAGCGTTACTGGGTCGTGTGTTTCATATGGGATACAAGACCGCACATCTATCTTTGTCACATGGCATGATGTCTGTGAAGTATGCATAGAAAGATAACATATCTTTATAGAAATTTTAGATTGTATGAAATGTGAGATGTGAATGGCATCTTAAGTCCATGTACAACCATTGCGACTTGACTTGCCTGTGTGTGTCTTCATAAGGCTTATATGGATCTAGCAACATTCTAATAATGTCATCATTATCATTACAAATTTTTAAAATGTCCTAATATTCCCAATGCAATAGGTGCAGAAGCCAAAAAGCAATGACACATATTGGTGATCAACTAAGAGCATTTTCGATGCTCTGGTTTATCTGTTTTCCCTAGGTAACAAAAACTAGTATTTCTTCATCCTATCCTTTTCACTTTCTACTTTATGTTCCAGGATGATTCATCACAAGAGATAGTACATGTTGATCTAGCTCGTAGCCAAGAATATCATTCTATTGAGGTTACACAGCCCATATCACCATCAACAAGTATAGAAACTTTGTCTGGGGTTGACTCTGACCAAGCTGATTCTGCAGCTCTTGCTGAAAGGTATATATATCCAATGACTTATTTGTTAATGTTATGATACGAATCATATGCACTGCAAAGTACCACATGAAATATACTTGCCAATAGTAAATGATACAATGACATACTGCATCAAGAAATTTCCATTCTCCATAATGACTCCATTTTGAAGTCTTTGACTGGAGTCAGTTGATCAAAACATAAAGAGGCTTCAAGTATCTTTAGTTTTTATATTAGTGACTGGGGGAGGGGAGGGCAGAGAAGGGTGGCTGTAGTAGTGTTCAATATATCTCAGAAACCAGGTACCTAAATAGCAGGAATTTGGGGTCAAAAGTGAGCCATATACTCAAAGGTAAGTAGCAGCTTTAATTTGGTGTAAGAATCCTAACTCACCATTGACTCAGCTTAAATGTGTAATGTTATCCTTCTCTTTTTCTTGGGGGGGGGGGTGGGGGACTTTTTGCATACATTCTGAGAAGGGGTACCATAAAATCTGTTGAAATCTTTCACATGCCTTGGGGACTTGGACCAACCACTTGTCTAGGCATACCAAACTAGTAGACAATAACAAACAAGTTTTGCAAGAGTTGTGGGGCAGGGTCCTTGTCAGCAGCTAGTTGAACAGCAGGCTTATTGGGAATCCCCCTAGTGGTCACGATGTGTGGAGACAGCTGACCACTGTATTACAAATACAAGAGGCTAAATCAAGAATAAGACTGGCTGTTAGGTATAGTAAGTAGCTCTTTATTTGCTCGGCCTCAACACACATGAAACTATCCAACATGAGGAATCTTGGCATAGTACTCTTAAACTTCACTGTTAAACAATTACACTTAAAAGGGGAAGGGGGCTCAAATTACACTTAATTGTGGGGTATCAACGTACAATTAAAACTAGAGATGTTAAGTTACAATCAACTATGGGTGTCAAATTGCCACAAGACTAATACATGTGCACATTAATGAAACAAGAGATAGGCTTATCTGGTGGATGGGTCTATATCGTCCAGCAGCACTGTACAGCAATCTTATTGACTGACCGGCAGGCACTGTGAGTGATGAAAGGTTTGATGAATGCCCAGTGAAAATATATAAGTTGAAAGAGATGTTCTGAGAGTAGGTGAAGTCCAGGTACCAGATATGTAACTATCAAATGGTCACTAAGAGAACACAACTCTCAATTCCATTAACCACAATGCAAAAATGCATTGTGGTTTCGATGACGTAACATGCGGATTTTTCTTCATGAATTGACATAATGTAATGTGAGGATGTGCAACATACTTCATCTTAGTAATACAGTGAAAAGCAGTGTGATGTGACAACCAAAAATTCACTATGTCACAGGCTGTACTGAAATGACCATTGACCTGAACAACAGTCTCCTTGTACTCAATGTGGTACTTCTAACACCAAATATGAGATCTATGCATGCTTCTCTTATAGAGATATCATGTTTACAAGGTTTTCACAATTTTACCCCTGGTGACCCCAAATGACCTCCACAGAAAACAATAGGCTTATTGTACTCAACATGGTACTCCAACACACCATATATGAGATCTGCCCAAGCTTCATTTATAGAGATATCGTGTTTACAAGGTTTTCACAATTATGTGTGGTGTTTTGCAATACTTTTGCAACTTCAAAAACAGAAGCTCATGATAGCACAAAGTTAAACGATAACTGTCATATTGTTCATGATTGATTGTCCATAACTACTTGAAATGAAAAGTCTGCATTTGAAGAAGTTATGATCTTACATAGTACTCCCTGTTGGTGATATGATGCTGGTGTGTGCATGACACTGCTCCTGGAGATTCGGTCCTGAACATACTGTGTGTCACATCGTAGCACTTTGTTGCACCTATAGTGTTGCAAAAGCATATATTATATCTGATATATGAATATGGTTTATATTTATGGCATTAATTCACAAATGTGTCTTACATACTGTAACTAAGTCAAGTACTTTAAATTTTCTGAGCGAATTTGTAACATGTTTGTGAATAAGGACATACCTTGTTAGTTGTCATCTGAAATTCAGCATAAGTTCGCTTGTATTAAAGGATAAAGTAACATTTGATCATTCAGCTATAGATTGCAACCTCTACAGAGATGTTGGGCAATTTATTGCATTATCATTAATACATGGTGGACCTGGGCTTGCATGGTTTCCAATGGACTATAAAGCAAGATTTCGGGACAGAAGACGAGTCATTCCTCCATAAGATATATGTTGTTAAAGCTCAGTTGTCTAAGGTAAGTACTGAATCTTTTGACATCATGAGGATGTAAGTATTTAATGGATACATGTTATGATATTTTAATTGAATTCAAGAATGCATGGGGTTGTTCGCGACAAAAACTACTTTTGCACAAACTCAAGGATGGACAAGTGTTTAGATGCCTCGCCCTGACCACTATTGAGTATATCTCTCTCATTGGGAGCATGATACTTTGCATTCTGCTGGTCCAATGGTCAATGTTCTGGTTGTGGTGCAACTCCAACTTGTTTATGTTAATATTTGCAGGGCTTTATACCATTTTTTAAATTTTAATTTGATTCCTAACAATACTCTTGTTTATGTTAATAATGGGTGATGATTCACCAGAAGAGTCAATGACAATGTTACATGAATGAGATTGAGTTCATGAGATCTTGATTAGTATTGGTAATCATCCACACAACAACATTGGTTCTTTTGATCTATTTGCTGGTATGCTAACATTAGATGTTATGCCAATAAGTCATGAAACTATAGATAGTTTGTCTTTGGTTTATCTGGACCTTTTTGGTACTGGTTTTATGGAGGTGGTCAATGACCAATGGTAATACTTCAGATTTGACTGTTCCATGGCATCAACTTTACATTACCCCTAGGACCTATTGCATATTTGTGATTTACAAGATTGCCTTTTTTCAAACAGATTAGAGATGCACAAACTCTGGAGGATGCTCGATTTCAACTACTGAACAGCAGTACTCGTGTAGCTCTTCTTGGGTCAATCCGTCATGTTGCATCCCTAAGTGTTAGGGACAAGCTGATTGAAGATGCTGTGGAATTTTATCTGTATGGGAGACTCCAGGCAGCTTTTGATCAGTGAGTGATGAATCAAGCTGCAAACATTTCACAGCAGCATCCATGATATTTCATTTATAGAAGGTAATTATGAGCATTGGTTCCCCCAACAATTAAGGCCAAACTAAATAGTTAGAGGAAGCAACACAGTTTAATGTAAATCCATCATTATTGATGACTGATGCTCACTGTATCTTTTTCCAAAACATAATTTTTACTGTTATAGGTTGACATATTTGCTATTCAACTGATTGTTGTCATGCAATTGTCAGTGTTATCTGTAACTCTATAACTATAATTGGTTTCATTTCAGGTTCAAGGAAGGTCTAATGACAGCTGGAGTTTGAAAGGCAGTGCAAAAACATCCTGATGGGTTTCAGCATCTGTTTGTGTACCAGGATGATGGTTAACTCCTACCTTCTACTCTACAGGATCTCTTTCTTCCCAACTATTCTGTTGTTGGCTCGAACCACCGAAAATTAGGAAAAAAATCCTTTCCTATTGGAGGGATTGGCTCATTGATGTAGCAGGTAATGGTTGGAACTATTCTCGACATTTCAACCTCAAGTTTTACCAAATTTAAGGATTGCTAAACAGCATCAGCATTATTCAGCAACATATTTTTTTTCTGAGTAAGCACCACCTTACAGCACGATACATACCCAATGACTTTTAGAAGCCAGTATCAGTGTTAACGATTTCTGTTAACCATTTCCAGGGAGAACAAGATAGTTGCCTAGCAACACAGAAGAGGTAGCAGTGGAGGGTGTTAAATCACCATTTTGCTGCTACAGACAACATATAATTATACTGTACAAATACATAGCCCCTATGTATAGCGAACACTGTATGGTGCACTAATATGTATACAAGTTAAACTAATTAGGAAAAACCTATGGTACAAAAACTGTAGTGAAAAAGAAAACCAAAATTTATGTAAGAGCTGACCATCTTTCATAAGTATTTGCACTTAAACTGTTTAGCAAACAACAGGCTTAAAGTAGTTTAGTTCCATTAAGCTTGTGTGTTACAGGGGCAATGGCTAGCAATTCTGGCATTGCGAAGACTTCAGTTTATTCTCAAAACTCAAATAATAAAGTCATACTACTAAAGTTTCAAGAAAACCATAATGTAATTTTCCAAATTGTTATCATTTACACAGATGGCGACAGCAGGGTCACACTGGAACAGATATTGGTATTTGCAACAGGTGCCAACAAAATACAACCGTTGGGATTTCCTGATACACCCAGGATACACTTTGTACACGACTTGGGCAAGATGTACCCAACTGCTAATACCTGTGGTCTTGTATTAACACTTCCCAATAACACAACGTATGTAATGTGGAAGGAGAATGTTGAAAGTGGAATAATTCAGGCACCTACGTTTGGTATGGGTTGATTGGGCTGATAAGACACTTGCTTTCATTGCTGATAGCACCACCTTACACCAATTTTGCATGTGACCGTTCTTGTCAATGGTTCACTGTTAAAGTATGTGACCATTGGGTGTTGAAACCTCTAGCAATGCAGCTCATTTTATCATTCTTTTATGAAGTTTTTACAAGTGAGTGAAACAATATTTGTATTGTATTCAAAGAACAATGGAAGTTGTGATTCCTTATCAAAGACAGCCACTATCTGCCATTGCATTGCCATAAATTAGATGTCAGGGATTCTGTGTGCAAAACAGAAATTTACCTTTGTTTCTAACAATACATCACGTCCACACATTACCATTAGCTTTTTCAAACTAGTGGCTGTGTTGGTTCCTGCTTAATCATTAACTATGTAGGTGCAGTTGAGAAAGTAACTATGTGATAACCACTGATTTGGACTAGTCATTTGGAATGGTTTTGTTGGATCAGAAAGTGAAATTTGTTTAATGTATATATTGTAATCAGAAACAGTATCCTTCTACAACTTGTAGAAACGTATACAACCTTGAGCAATATAAAAACCTTCTTAAACATAACCATAATCATTTATACTTGTTTGAAAGGTTATAAGCTGAGACATAGGATAGAATTAGTATCACTGAGAAGTGTTATTATAAAAGCTAAGTAATTTCCATATGGTGGTTCAGATTTTTAGTCTTAAAATTCTTGATGTAAATGGCTTTACATCTCTACACCTTTGTTGTCATGAAACACATTCAAATGGAAGATCGTTAGTCAAAAATTGGTTGAATATGCCTTTGAACGTGACTGAGCTAGTGACAGCATAAAATAAAGGGCTGCTACTTCGATCAACTCCCATCGATGGTTATAAGTATATTTTCTGTTTTAGTAGTAGGAGTGATGTTTGTCCTTAAAGAGGGCATGAAATAAGCAGATCTTGGACAAATCTCATAGCTGATATGTAGGTAGCCGACCACAATAAGTACAAGAATGCTATCAAGCAAAGGACATTTGGGGTCATGGGTCGAATTGTGAAAACCTTGTAAACATGACATCTAACGAGGGAAAGCTTGGAGCAATCTCATATTTAGTATGTAGGTGTGCCACATTGAGTAGAAGAATTAACTTTGTATTTTGGTAAAGATCAATAACTTGGTTCCAAAGGAGTAAAAATGTGAAAACCCTGTAAACGTACAATAGCTGTATGCTGAGTACAAGAAGACTATAAGTGTCAATTTCTGTCATCAGCTGCCAATGTGAATGTTGTTGGTCACATTTCAATGCATTTGATGTACTCTTAGTTTCAAGTATAGTGTTCATCCTGGCTTTAGCATACAGTTGTCACATTCATATAAGATTATTCATGTAACATCATCGAAACAACAATGTAACCTTGTTTTCTGGGTTTTTTCTTTCTTTTCTTTGCTTCAATTAAGCTCATCTTATTTTGTTATATTATTGTTCCGTAGATTATATTTCAGTTCTACTATGTGAAGGTTTACACTGATAAAGATAGAGTGACTTATCCGTCCATATTCCTTTCAACTTTTATTTACATATCTTTAACTTGTGACCTTAATTGCAACTCCATAATGAGAATTGTCCTAGAGCAAGCTTGCAGACAGATGAAAACACTGTTATAGGGTGCATGCATATCCAGGAGGCTTTTGGCTCTGTAATACTGACCATGCAGGGTCATCAATATTTGGTTGAATAGTCTTTACAACAATTTTTGGGACGCTGTTCTTGCTTTATTAATGTATACTTGTATAACTTGAAACAACTTCAGAGTGCCTAAACTGTCCATATTGAAGTAAGCACTTGCTGTTTGATTTTATTCATATAATACTTATAAGTCAAATACCTTTTAGATAAGAGTATATTTTTATTGTTATCTTCCATATCTAAATGTCTCATGTTCCATGGTGTTTTGGTGCATTCTACAGTAGTTGGTTCCTATTCTGTAGTTCTTCACTCCCTATTGTTTTCACAGAGGTCAAAGGTCAGTTCAGGAAAGCAGGTCAAACCTGAAAACATTGTAAATGCAATATTTGTGGAAGTGAAAGGTGGTTGAATGACAAAACTTGGTATGTTGATAAACCTTGGTGCGTAGATTAACTGTATTGTTTTCCAGGAAGGTCAAAGGTCATTTGGGGTCAAATTTGGGGTTCAAAGTCAAAATCCCTTGTGGTGAAAGTTGGTTCAAGTCTCAACATGATATAAATAGTAAGCCCTTGGAGAGTAGTTGATCCTTTTTTGTTTTCAAATTGGTCAAAGTTCCCTTGAGAATACAAAATTCAAAACAAATATCATCACTGAGGGCGGGAAAATTTGTTTTAAATTCAACAATTCTGTAGAGGCACTCATTAATGAATATTCCAAGACCCATGCACTTCTGGTCAGCATTAGCAATTTGGGTTGTTGGAAAATCCAAAGTTCCTGATTGGCAATAAATCAGTTATTAAGTCTTTTGACTTTCTTACTGTTATTTCTACTTGTATATTTATTTGTTGAAGAAAGAAAATGGTTAGTAAAAGCTTTTTATTTCACAGTTGGCGGTTCACAAGTCCTGATTTTCATAAAAAGATAAGGTAACATGTTACAACATGTTCAGCAACAACACACTGACTGAGAGAAAGTCAATGAGGAACATATGATACAATTGTAGGATGGAGGCTTTGTCATTGTTCAAGATAAGGACACATGCCAAATGATTTTGTTAGGGCAAGCATGCAGTTACACTGAATTGTCTGCTAAAATATTTTACATTCAAATTATACAGCTTGGTTCTAGTCAGCTAATTGGTTTGCACATGATGGCCGAAATTACATAGATCTGTTAAAATTGAGAGTATAGTATTCACCAATGATGTTGTTACAGGGTTACCTTGGTTACAATCTTTTGTGACTTTTTTGCAAATTGTACTACAAACTATAATTATATTTATTATACAGGATTCATACAGAATTTCACACTTTCACAGACAACTTATAGAATTTTCCATGACTAATCATTACACTGAAAATAGTGTTAGTGTGCATTATCTAACAAGATGGCCTTCCATTATATACAATTTTGCTTAACACCGAAATGGAACACCTTTGAAACAGCTTTGGATATTATTTTTTGTACACTTTGCTGTGAGCCACAAAGAAGTAGTTGTGACCAGGAAAACACCATGCTTTCCTCATTAAAACAAAACAAACATGAATTGCTTATTGCTCAAGTTTGTGAATGCCACCCATGCTGGTTCTGACTAAATAAAACCAAAAAAAAATTTATTTGAAAAATATTAGTCATTATTCACAAGCTGTGGAGTCCAAGGGTCCCAACCCTATTCAGCATTCCAGTTTGATGAACGTGCACGGGATATATCATGTTCATAAATAAACTGACATAGCCAACTTTAAATAATTATGCATCATTATATGTGCAAGATTTCAAGACTTTTTGTCTCCAAATACGAGGTGAAATAAAAAAAAATCAATGACTTTCCCATGACAGTTTAAACCTTGGCAACCTTAGAAAGATCTCATATTTGGTTGGAAATGTACCATATCACATTTAAGGAGCCTATTATTGCTTTGGTTGAGGTCAAAGGTAATTTCAAATAAACAAAATGCCAAATATTGACTTCACTCCTCTCTGATCTGTTCATCTACACTAACACACATTTGTAAATATAATATTGCAAGGGAAGCTTTGAAAGATCACACATTTGGTATGTAATTGTACCACATTGAGTACAAGAAGAAATTGTTGGCGGAGGTCAATGGTCATTTGAACTCACAGGGGGTGAAACTGTGAAAACCATGTCTTACACAATAATTCAACAACAACATATATCATATTTAATATGTTGATGTAGCACATTTAGTACAAGAATGTTGTTGTTGAGGTTCATGGTCATTTCAGGACAACCCGTGTCATTGTGAATTTTTGGTTGTCACATCACAATGCTTTTCACTGTATTACTAAGATGAAGTATGTTGTACACCCTGACTTTATATTACATAAAATTCATGAAGGAAACTGCTCATGCTACATCATGAAAACCACAATGCATTTTTGCATTGGGGTTCAACTTTCAATTTCTAACAAATGGCCAAAGCATTATCCCTATCCTTATCAGTGTCAAATAAACTATGTACAAATCATACATGATTTGGGACAATATATAATGTTGATGAGTCAGTGTTGTGTCATTTCTGGAGATATTTACATCATCACTGTGTTTATACCCTTCATATTACTGGATATTACTAGTAATCAAATGCATACTGTACACTCTAGACAGAATAATTGTGAAGCTACAGCTTTCCTGTTGGATATTAAAAATGAGCAAACAGCCTGAATAGGTATTCGGGACATGAAACCACCTATTTAGATATGGTACAGTAAGTCCCAGGTCCCATAAGAGAACTAGACCCCTGCACCGGTGCATAGACATGCCATCACTAAACATAACGTAAATTGTTTTGCAATATCCAGTTATCCAAATTGATTCCAGATATATTGTGTACCTGGTACGTTTCCAGGTTCCTTAGTCTATTGTCAGCCTCATACATAATTAATATTCAGCATCTTGCAATGACAAGGTGACACAGGTGGTTCTTTCAATTGTTACTCCATTCATTTTGGCAATCCTTTGTACTTGTAATCATACCGAGGGGAGTTCTGTTTTGACTTGTACTCATACCGAGGGGAGTTCTGTTTTGTACTCATACAGAGGGGAGTTCTGTTTTGACTTGTACTCATACCGAGGGCAGTTCTGTTTTGTACTCATACAGAGGGGAGTTCTGTTTTGACTTGTACTCATACCGAGGGGAGTTCTGTTTTGTACTCATACAGAGGGGAGTTCTGTTTTGACTTGTACTCATACCGAGGGGAGTTGTTTTATCTGGCAGAATATGAGCACTTATGACTCAAACTAATCCTCAAATTTATAGAATACAATTTGTTTCCAAACCAAACCAAACTGGTAGCCAACTTGAATAAGAAATGACAAAAATGCAGTCATTCAATTGGTATGAATTAAATGAAAGCTGAATCGGAGGTATAGCAATCACACCTGGAGGTATCAATTTGTTCACATGTCACAAATACACTACCTACATCCAGGTATACTGTCACAAATGAGTTTTCCACATGTTACACTTACTCCCCTTGCTCATTCCTATGTAACACATTGTACAAAAAGCATAGTTTTGTGGTAATGGTCTATGCCATATAAAGATGATGGGCTTGCATATCTGCTTCATCAATGGGGCATTTGTATAATTTCATCTGTACCCTCAGCTACATTTATGCCAAATATGTTAAGTATCTCCGCTGTGTGGTTTTCAATTTGGAACTGTACTGAGTTATTTACAGCTACTGAGGGTGTTGTGGATGCAGTAGGTGCCTGCAAACCACATCTCTGTTGGACCATAGTAGTAAGCCAAATCACTCCGGTGACATTCAGTCCTTAAGCTGTGGTTGTGTGCGTTTTCCCACCTTGTTAATGTTGCTTGAATTCTTGGTTGGAAAGTAAAATGAACAGCCATCATGTGTGTAGGATTGTTTATATCAAGTGCATTTGTATCTTCGAGATGATAAAATAACCTGTAAAATAAATGTAGGACTTTTATGTACACATCACGCCATAATCGTGCTATCCGCTGGTTGTGTACTGATTTACCTCTTAAAGCACTACCTCTACCAGCACCCATCTGCCAAACCATGTATGTTTCGCATTCGTTATATTCAGAGCCCCTGCCAATCGGATGCGACTTGGTAGGCCCCAGTTTCGGATGCCTGATAGAATTTGTTTTAATGAGGTCCTTGCTAATATTTATGTGGAAGCACACATAAATATCACCGTCCATGAAAAGCCATCAATCCCTCCATGAATGAAGAAACCCCACCTATGCCGGGAAGAGAAATGCATGAGTGAGCAAAACAGTAACAAAAGGTAGGAAATTTAGGTGATAGTTTTTGGTGACCCAAACTAAATTTTGTATAGCACACACACATCACAAGAACAGTGAACCAAGTGGCATTCATATAGCCTCTTCATTTGGAAACAAGTTACAAAGTCCAGACACAGTATATATGCGATGTTAATTTATGATATGGAAAACAAATTATTTAGAAGCACAAGCCAAGCTGAAAATCGCTTTTTCCATGCAGTTACTGTTTGCAAAGTCATTTGTTACGTCTGTTGAATTAAAATTATCTCTGGCACTTATCATAAACAATCAGGATTTTGCATATTCACTATATATGCACAGTACATAGATGAGCTCCTTTGAAGATTCCCTTATCAAGTTAATGTTAATTATTTTAATTATGACTGTGTATGTATCTCATGGGCATCACAATATTATTTTACAGTTCACTTCATGGGTAATTAATCCAAGCAATGGGGAGCAGGCTGAAAAAGGAACACTCATCACAGCTGAAACAATTTCAAATAGTCAAGCATATGATAGCCCAACATTCTTTAACCACAGTGGCACGTTCAAACTGTAAATCAAAGAAAGTGAAGCAGATGGATAGAAAACAGCTAGAATTATGGAAAACACTCTCAGGCACTCAATGGCTGACATGAGCTGATTTTGCAATGAGAGAAAAATTCCTGCAATTTCACCTGTCTTTAACTTTGTGCCTTTTTAACATACTAACTGGGGGCCATGCCCCAGTCCCATTCAAATCCCCCCTCCAGTTGGATGACTTGGCCCCAATCCCCAGTAAGACTTTTTAACCATGCCAGCATGTTAAAATCCAAAAATTGCAATGAAATCCTCATAACTATTCTTTTGTGCACCATATTGCCCCATTTCCCTCAGCATTGCAAAATACAGCCTATATTTAACACACCATGGCTGTGCATTGTTGGCCGCAGTGAGTAAAATTTGATGTATCAACTTGTTATTGTCTACGGTGGCTTTAATAGGGACATAGGAAACAGCCAAAAATGTGCTAAAATTTTTCTCAAAATTTAACATTTTATGTAAAAATAATTAATTTTTATCTCTAATATTTCATACTCATCCGAAATTTTTACTTTTTATCTCAACATTTTAATTTTTGCAGTAAAAATGTTGACTTTTGTCACAAAATTTGTACTTTTGAAAATCTTTAATCTCAAAACTTTTTATTTCAACACTTTGTATCTCAAATGCATTCTAGCTAAGTCCAAATTTTGATATGAAAAGTCAAAATTTGAGGTAAAAAGTCCAAATTATTCCTTATTTTCAACATTTTTTGGAGATATGGTCACACTTTTTCCTTTCCTAAGTCCCTATTAACAACGTAACTGTGAACAGTATTTTGTGTTTAAAATGTTCTTCATGTGCTTGGCGACACTCCGAGTTATGGTGGCATTGTACTTTGTGCTATGGTTATGATTGTCCCGTTTTGAGAAATGGTCCCCCCCCACCACTCAAAATTTCTTAAAAAAGGCCCTGCTTTAGTCTAGTTAAGATACAAATGTAGCAACCTCTTCAATGCGTGATTATTGTCAAGATGCCACAGAGAATTTGGTGACTTAACAGAGTATGATCTTCGTTCTGTAATCTGCGACAAGCTGACCCAACCGGGTCAACAGTGGAGAGAGCTCTTCTTACCCGCTCCTTTTGGACTGTCATTCCACTTGAAGTCCGTAATATGGCCCTGACTTCTTCACTCCCACTGCGTGGATGCTGTACATTTATATCTCGAACAGTGTTCTGGAGACTTTCATTGCTGATATCACTGAAACGTTCTCTTGGTAGCTGTACCCCTAATCTCCTGCAATGGTTGTATAGAGTATATCGACAAGCAGTCCCCAGTATTCGACTTCTGTCTATTTGTGATAAAGTCATCCTCAGACTAAGCAGTGTCTCGAGTTGCTCTTTGGTGATTTCGTATCTAGATGCACCTCTGCTACATGCAACCCGGTTAGAGTTAGTGGAGCCTGAAGGACTTGTTGATGGTGCAGGTTGAGCTGAATCTCTGTGAGAGAAGGAATCATCATGAGAATAACCATGAATTATCTCTGAAAGAATCGAGTAGCTATAGTTTAGTAGCAATTTATCACTCAAAATTGCATTTTTTTCAGCCAAATTTACCAACATGTAAATATTTTGTTACTTTATAGTTGACCAAAACTCACAAGGCAATGTTTTTAAAAGCTTTTATTTGCCATTTCTTTGGGATAGAATCTATAGGTTTCTGGAAGAAAAAGGTAGGAGGATTGGAGAAAGGACTATCGAACAGGTCTGATATCAGGTGTGCCCCAGGGAGGCCCATTGTCTGCTATATTGTTCACTTTATACACTGATGAGATTAGATCCAATGACCATCTCTCAGTCACGAAATATGGTGACGACACCGCAATATCCTGTGGAATATCGAAGAGTTCGTTTGCCAATGATCAGTCAAATTATCAGAGTTCAGTGAATGATATAGTCTCAACCTGTGATCGGAAGAATCTACTGCTCAATCCAACAAAGTTCCAAGGAAATGTGCTTTGCTAACGTTAGCATAAAGCACGAAGGTCTCTTATCGGCAGGATCAAGTAGGGTTGAAATACATGGGTCGAAGGTAGAGCGAACGTCAAAGCGTGACTACGTAGGGGTATGCATAGATGATAAACTGACATTCAGTTGTGATATATCGAAGGCATTGAGTAAAGTGTATTACATGCTGTCCAGCTTGGCTTACGTAGTATCTTTCTTCAATGAAGGTGCAAAGGAGAGTGTTTTCCGTTCTTTCATCTTGCCACACATTATATGCTGTACCTGTCTGGTATCACTTCATTTCCGCTAAAGATAAATCCAGACTGATAAAATTCCTTAAGTATGCATCACAAATACTGCATATCGACTATCAATCATTAGGAGTGGAAGTAAATGGAGCTGCTATGAGAGACTTCGTCAGAATGACAGAAAAAATCAGGAATGACGAAAAACACCCACTGCATGTCCCACTCATGAGTCATCTAGTGAAGTCAACCAGAACCCTCAGAAATCCAAATATCTTGCCCAAATATAGAATTCAACTGTATAGAAATTCGTTCATATACCGTGCAGCAATGTTTATACAATTTGATAGTTTAGAACCTTTATTATAGTTTCAGTAATGACTGTTTCATCATTTTATGTTTAAACCATTTAACAATCTTATTTCTTTCACTTACCATTTACCATATCATTTGTTTAATCTTAAGAAGAACTGTTTTTTGATGTACGCCGATTTATAAATATTTTATACTTAAACTGGTTTAAAATAAATCGAAATCCAAAATCGAGGATGTTTAATTGCTGGTAAATGAGACCTTCAAAATCAAGAATATGCCAAAATGCCATGTTGGCGACAGATTGCAAGATTTCAAAGTAGGATGAATGAGCCAATTTGTAAGCAATGCAACGGAAAGTTTCAGAATATGCTTATTGCATCGTGTTTCAAGCATATAATAAATTGGGAAATTTTTTCGACAGGTCAAACAACAACATACTACAAAATTTGGTGATTTCATATGGAATTACGGGTCCGTAATTGTTTTCCATACTCCTCCTTCCCGCAATGTTAAGATATTAACAGCATCTAATTAGTAAATGGCTTTTACCAAGGAGACATTAATTGTTCTTCTTTCTTTTTGCATGGAGCTTGTTATGAGAGGGAAGACCCTTTCTTGGTAGAGCACCACTGAGATGGCACAATACCATGGCCACACTAAATGAATCCTGGCCACTTCTAAATGTACTTTGTAGTTAATAGTATATTAATTGTTTTAATAATTGCTTTGCTATACATATGGATGTTATTTTTCTTTTGTGAGCCAGGTGAGTGGGGGAACTTGAGACTAAAGTAAAAGTGTACATCAGTGATACAGCTGCAAAACTATCCAGGCTTTTACATTTATACTTGCAATGATGACTAGATCATGCGAGGATGCATGGAAAAACTACAATGTTAAACGAAGAGAAACTGAACAAATTACATACCCACTGTTGTGATCATTAATCTGCCGCACAGTTGTGATATAAAGGACGAATTCGCTGAATTGTTATTTCAACGGTATGAAATAGGTCTGCTGGTAATTCCTGAGCTAAGTTCTCAAAATGTCGAATAATAGTGTGAATTGTATGCCACATCTCTTCCAGTGAGCCAAAAGTGGACTGTTAAAGCTGTTAACCATTACTGATGGCATTGTTATGGACAAACCTAATAGGGAAGAGAACTACGTGAGGAGTTGAACATCAAATGACATGTTTCAAACACAATTCTATAGAATGTCAATTGATATGACAGCATATATGCTGTGTCTGGGTAGGGCAGGGCAGGGTGGAATTTTCAGGGCGGTGAGGGTGAATATTCCCTAAGAAAAAGTATTGTATATAGCGGCAAAATTTCCTGCAGTGTTACACCTGGAAACCTAGGCCTAGGGCTTAGTAGTGGTATTGCTAATGATCTTTCAGGAGCTCTGAAAAAAATAAATCGTGAAAGTTTCCCAAATACAGGGCGAATCTTTGATAGTGTATGGGCTTATAGTAACGTATTGTAACCTATAGTAAGTAATTGCTACAGGCCCCTAGTCTGAACAGTGGAACTTTTTTCTCAGTCGGAGACAGAACCTATATTGAAGCCACAATATAATTAGCAACAATATGATATAGCCATAACATGATAGCCCTACACAGCTGTTAGCCTTCAATGGAGACTTAAAGATCTTCTTTATTTGCCCCAATTATAGCACACTATAGCTAGTAAAGTTGTGTGATTACGTAATCGACCTGCCACGGTAAAGTTCTAGACTGTACAATTAGCCTGCATAGCTTTTTAACACCATAAGGCTCTTTGAGTAAACACTGTGTGGATATATGTTCATGTCTACAGTGTAATTCATCATACAGCGTTTACACAAAGACCCTCATACTAAGAAAAAATATGTGGCAGGCGTTGCAAACTTAATTGGTAAAAAGAGGTAATTTTACGACCAATTGCAGGTTGATTTCGTAATCTCAACAAACTTTACCATGATAGCGTGCTATAGTTGGGGTCTATACAGACATGGGCGGCGATCATGGGGGGCGGGGAGGACATGTCCCCCCCCCCCAATATTATTTTCTGCTCGTTTCTGTGACCTGTGACCGTAAAGGAAGTTGTCACTCATGATTATTAACATAATGTCTGTACATATCTTGTGTATGTGTGTAAGTACGTACAATCATATGATCCACATCTATATGGGTTCACTGGGTTTCCATTTGGCCTGTTTCCTACAAAATTTGTAACCGCAGGCGCGTAGCCAGGGGGCGACCGCCCCCCCCCCCTTTAGTTTATTTTTTCATGATATCGTTTAGTAATTTCCAAATTGAAAATGCTTAGATGCAACTAACAAGGCCTGGGAAGTGCCATTTCCAGCGATGTGGGAGCAGTTTTCGGCCTAAATTTTCTTTTACGCTTCGCGCCAACTCATGGTGGCGGTACGCTTAGGTAGTTCGCATACAAGCTTCGCTCTTTCCTTGGCAAATTCCTCGATACGCGCCTGTCTAACCGTGTCACAATTTCTTACTAAATATCACCAAACAACATCACAGACTTTCACCAAAACTTGTTTTGACTTTTTTTCGAAATAAGTT